>CALNHX010006622.1:0-86078 GCA_940337035.1 Agriotes lineatus
GTGTGTAATATTTCTGAAAAGAGAACAAATAAGCTTTCTATTGATGTATCACACAGCCTAGATTGCTATTTAAAAAAATTCAATATGGCGACGACACTTAAAAACTATATGAAACATACAATTTTTTTAAACTTCAGAATGTGCAAGATAACTTAAAATTACATAATACCAAATGGGAAACGCACATTTCAAACCAGGGCAGCTTTGGTCCCATACATAATAGCGACCCCGTATGTATACAGTACAGGGAACTACATCCAATTCAGCAGTAATGACAAATGCAGACATTTGAAAGCAAGCACCAACAATAAACATTTCTATTAAAAAGTGTGTTAGAAGATTTAATGACAAAACCAGTAAATTTTAAATGTAGCAAATCCAGCGGGTCCAGAGGGATATTAAATTTTAAAAAAAACAGCCTCACCTGAAAAATGTATTTCCTTTTATATTTACCAAGCTCCCACACCCCACCTTCCAATATTACTTGAGACCTGTAAACCTTCCAATAAAACTGTCGTTTTATTACAAGTAAACTGCGAACTAGCAATATAAGAGTTTTAAATTAGTGCTATTTTTATGAATTCATAAAAAGTGGGGTATAATTTTTTTGCAAATATTAAAATAGGTTTCATGTCTACACCTTTATAATCTTTTGAAATAACTTTCTGACATGTGAATGTAAATATAACTTTGTTGGTATATATTTTCAATTTAGATTTTTATTAGTTACCGGTTGCGATTTCCAAATTGCCCTTTAGTAAATAAATAAAATAGATTTTATAATGTTTCTAATTTTATCCTGCAAAGAGATACACTTAAAATTTAGGTCAAGAAGCTTTAAAAGAAAGATTGTGCGCGTTATATCATCAATGGGTCGTTCGAAAAAAAAGCTTTATTGCGTTAGTTACTTTAAAAGAGGATTTTCCATGAAACAAGTAGCTGAGATGCGACGTAAGATAGGCTTTGAAGAAATAGTAATCACTCAAGAAAACAATAACAGCTAGTGGTAAACATTAATCATATATTTGTTTGAAACAACGGACTTAATTTACTGAAAAATGTATAAAATGGTCTCTTTATTAGGAATAGGAATACCAGGTCAAAGTAAATTCAAAATGTTATGTAAATTATTTCCAAAACAAATAGTATTCGGATTAAGTAAGCACAAAAGGGTATAACTAGTGTAAACGCTTGGAAGCGATTCGGGCGAAGTTACGAAAGCCTAATTGAAATAGGCATGAACTGGCGCTCAAAAAGGTTATTTAATGATTCGCGTACCCCACTGTACGAAGATTCCTCTCCTAACGTAAGCAGATATAAATTAGGTAAAGTTAATCGCATTCAAAAAGAAGTTCTTTGCTTACTCGCATATTGGCGCACATATATCGGTGAAATGTTCTGTTTACTATTTTTGACAAATAGAAAATATAACATAAATTCAGAAAATATTTGTAAGCAAGTGATGGTTTTCTATTAGTTAGAAAGCTGTATATTCCACTGGTAGCGAAAAGCGCGGACTACAACACCGGGGATGCAAAAGGTTGGAACAAAAGAAAATCTGAACAGTGCAGTTCCTACTTGTGTGAAACAAAGAAGTGTTTGACGCAGAGTACTCTTGGTATCAAGTGTTCCGGTTTTCTCAAGCCCCAAATTTGTAAACCAGTGATGGAAGAAATAACGATATGCGACTACCTCAATATCCGCGGATTTGCAGCAGATAGCATGACCAATCTTGCAATTAGTAATAGAAAGAACGAAGAAGAGGCCAGAGAGCGAAAAAATAAAAAGGCCTGAAAATAAATTCGCCTGAGAGTTGGACCACGTGAAAGGAGAGATAACGAGAGCGGACAACCAAAGGGTCTTTTACTTCCAAATACTATCAAACTCTGAATTAATCATAAGGATTAACAAAATCACCCAACCAATAAAATTCAAATGTGAACCAGATTATTGATTGTATTACTAACTACAACTACAAAGCGTCATCAAAAGAAGCCTTGAAGATGCACGTCGGAAATAAAATTAGTTGTCCAAAATATTCGAAAAAGGAAATAGAAACTGGAAAATAGCCGTAGTTGCATACGGAAATAAAAACAGTACCAAAAACTGTATAGGTGACTTGAAATACGCAACGACGTTTAAAATTACCTAATCTTTAGCAATAATCGGTGGATACAGAAATTAATGTTTTCTGACAGTAATCGAACGCAAATTCATTAAAATGCAAACAACCACTATAAGTAAATTAAACGAAAACTGTAAATAAAGTTTTACTACAAAACTCAAGCGCTGAATTAACTTTAATAACACAAGAACCAACCAATGTTAATATGGAAACAGAACAAAATCATGATATTCAAACACAAAATACGCGTCATAAAACAGTGCTAAATCCAAAACAGTAATAAAAGTATTTAAGAATATAGAAACGGAAGTAGCAAACAGAAAACTATTACGAAATATTATAACCCATACAACAGAAATCATGGTTAAAACGACAGTTTCGATTATGAAAGAAAAATTCTAAATAAGTAAGTCCAGAAATCCGTTACAAACATCTAAATGAGTTACGAAACACTGCCTTGAAGAATTTTGTTATAATAATTTACAATTTAATATTTACCGTAAGATTTTCCCGCCACGATCGATGGAAGGGGACGATAATGTTAGTTTCGCTGGTCGTCGCATCCTGTAAATGCATGATACCGTCGCGTTGGCTCGCACATCTTAGTCGAGCATAGGATTTTGAGGCGAGAGCATGTTGTCAGCCCACCCCGCTCTTGTCAAGTTTCGAATGCAGTCCGATGCGAACTGTGAAGTTAATTCGATGTGCGGCCAAAACGGTCTGGAATTTCTATGGTGCTCCCGAAGCCAAGCCCAACAGAATCCCTTGCGATCGTTAAAATAGACCACCCGTGTGCAGTGAGCTGGATGGTCCTCTATTCGTTGTTACCCGGCATTATCGTGCTCACTACAGCTTGATAACTTTGCAGTGACTAAATAGGTGGACGGTTAGAGAGTTGACGGTTGTATTATTTGGCTTTGTGGCGTGACAGCATCTCCAACTTCTTCGTACTGACTTGGTGCACATTCCGGTGATGTGTACTCCGTTATTGTAAGATAACTTTCGTATTCCAGTCAGCGCTAGAATGTGCGTGCTCGAATTCATTGAAATGGCGTCCTAGGCTGGTTGCTGCAAATTATTTCTCTAGAGGGCAAAGAAATTGATAGTAGTAATGTCATTTTAATGAAAACAGACAATTGCACAGCTCTCTAGAGAGTAAACGTGTTTCATCATATTGTACTTTTATGTCCATCTGTTCGCTAGTAATTATTGCTTGCTTTTCAATAGTTTCTAGTAATGTTGGACCTTAAGTTGACAATGGTAAATAAATTTAAAGAAATTGACATCCTTTTCGTTTAATGTTTTTTGCTGGAAGGATGCACTTTTCTATTGTCTTCTGAATCTAGGAATATAATTTATCAGCAGCGCTCCCTGGCTAACAGGTTACCATCTGTGTTAGTCGTTAATCCTGGAGAAAGAAACTCCTCTTCACTTTCGATGGTCAAGACTAGCCACCTACCCGGCCTAAGGGCCGCCACTAGCCTATAATAAGAGAAAGAAAAAGAGGATTCTAAGTATATGCATATGCTAACTTCAATGAGATCATTATAATTTTTTTAGAAAGTCTAACGAGTAAGCGGACTCCCCAAATGGCTCAGTTCTTGTCTAATTTCGATAGCGTTTTCAGTCTTTTTATGACGAGAGATAGCACGACTAGTATGAAATATTTTCCCAACGATCTAAAGATGACGCGCCGTTAGTATATTTTTCCGAAAGTAACACAAGCAAAAATTAAAGCAATTTGCGGAGTAGCTTAGTGTTGACAGCCGGTTAAATGAGTTAAGGTGTTTCTGAAAAGCCTACATAAAGATGTGTTGGGACAAAAGTCTACTGCAGGCAACGAACAAGTGAGCTTTGATGTTTAAGCATGGACGACAGAGCTGTGAAGATGACCCCCGCAGTGGACATCCGTCAACCGCGGTTACTCCAGAAATCGTTGAAAAAGTTCCAGATATTATTTTTGGCAACCGTCCTGTTAAAGTACGTCAAGTAGCTGCGGCCACAGTCATATTAACAGCATGAACATATTATAAATACCAATGTTTTGGATATGAAGAAAACCTCAGCTCGTTCGGTGCCGCTGTCTTCTGAGCAAAAGCGTGTATATGAAGACATATGAGTTCAATATTTTGGCTTGTTTAAGATGGAGCTGACGTATTTTATGCGAAGTTTTGTAATTTATGGATGAGCTTTGCGCTTACCGTTTTACACCTGGACCAAACGACAATCGATGCAGCGAAATCAACGTGGTTCAACGGCACAAATGAAGGTAAACAGTATTCAATGGGCCGGGATGACAATCTTAATTGATTATGTGTAGAAGCGTACTAGGTACGATACACGTTCAATATACTTTACATTTCTGGAAAAATTATGAAGATCATAGAATAACGGCACCACTTAAGAAACAAGAAATTTGCATTTTATTGTGATAATGCCCAATGCCATACCGCCAAATTCGCCACTGAAAAACTTACTAAACTACGTTTCCAATTGGTGCTCCATCCACCGAATTTGTCGAATCTAGCTCACAGCAACTAGTTTTTGCCTTGAAAATAACCCGAACAATACGAAATTTTAGTCAAATAGGGAAGTGGTGAACGAAGTGAATAATTATTTTGAAGATCTCGGAAAATTCGTCTATAAAAATGGTTAAACGCCATTGAGTACTGTAGTGATCGCATCGCTTATGTTGAGTTGTTAAGGCGAGCAAGTTATAAAATACCTTGCAACGTTAACACGCATTTTAATTTAGTGCTTTTTATTATAAGATACAAAGAATATAATATTATAAAATACCACATACAACCCTATTAAATAAGATCCCTTAATATCTGGTGACCACGCTCACGCGCATCCACGGCTCATGTTGACCGGATGCGCCTAGCAATTGCTTCCGCAGCCAGGTTTCGTAGCTCGCGTTCATCCATGGCCTATGTGGACTAGATGCGTGCAGATACTGCTTTCGTAGCCTGTTTTCACCGTTCCTGGTTATCCATGGATTACGTTGGCCAAACACGTGCACCATTTTCTTTCTTTGCATGTAATCCACACATTGCCACCTTTCTTTGGTGCATCAGCTATTATGAATCTGCATATCAGCCACGTACGTTCTCGTGTAATCATACATCGCCGCCTCGTTCTGGCTCACTGTTTGTTTTTTAGCATGCAGTTACTCACGTTTACCTAGGTTTAGGAAAAACCACTTTTTATAGCCGAGTCTGATGTAGCTGTATGTCACTCATGTACACTTTTGTGCAAACATGCACTGCCGTCTCGTTTTAGCTCACCTTTGTCTTCCCTTCATGCAGCTCACATACGTCAATCGACGTTCAGACACACTGCTTTCTTCTGGCGGGTCTATTATGAACTCGCATTTTAGCCATCGTGCAAACATGCACCGCCACCTTATTTTAACGTAACTTTTGTTTTATGGCCACTTCCGCAACCTGCTATCGCTGCTCATACACTTTCATAGCTTCAGTTGGTCCAACGCCTGTGCCAGCTACTCGTGCTTGGTCACTTATCGACCCTTGCACATCTGCATTTGCGTCCGCAACCTGCTTTTGTTGCCCACCTGCCCCCATGGCCTACGCTCGTCCGGTACGTGCAACAAGCCCTTGTGCTCGGTCACATGTCGACATCGCACATCCGCAGCTGCAAACATACTTAGGCCTTTCTAAGTTTGTCAATACACAAATAACTACATGTCACTGGAAGGCATTGCCGGGACATTCGGTTTTATTCGACAGATCCCCCATACTTTTTAAATCAACAAAGCTTCCACGCTTCCATTTGTTTATTTGTTGGTAGTTATTAGTACTTTAAGGATTGTTGAAAAAACCTAGGAGGTTTTATAGCTAAATATAATTTTGTTACCTTTATCCGTGAATATATTAGCTTTCCTATCTGGCTTCCCTAACTTTCATTTATGGGGGGGGGGGGAATAATGTTGTGATCGCAAACGCCTATGTTTAGTTGTTAAGGCAACGATCCAACAAAATATAACACAAGTTATTAAAACATATACCCCTTAAAGTAAATCTCTTAATATTACCCTTGAAGTAAACGTATTGGAGCTCCTACAAGAATATGTTGAAGAATAAAATTGATTTTAACTTATATTGGTTTTTTTACATCGCTCAGTAAACATTTTATACACGCAACTAGAACTTTATATTGAGTTACCAGTTATAAATTAGCAGGCGGTATGAAGTTTTTGCGTCAGCAGGTTGAAAATAATGCAAAATAAACGTAGAACAACCTTTTATTACGGAATGTGTAATTTCTACTCCTCTATTTCAAATTACAGGAAGCATACTCATTTTAAGTATTCATAACATGTATATTTAGTAATTGCCCCACATGCAATGTGTAATTGTAGCATGACATTTTTTCAACGAAACTTGTTGTTTCAGGTATTATAACTACTAGAAGACTTCGGGAAATAAAACTATTTCAATCAGTTGCAACAATAGCACACACTGAATGAAGACATTACCTAAAACGTATCTATCGATCAGTTCCATTCGTCCACAATGGTAAGCGTTCTTTTAATTTAAAAATTATTGGTCGTGGAAAAGGCCTTCACTAATCCAAAAGCTTGAATAAGTAGCTAAACTACATTGTATTTAAGCAAGAATATTGTTTGATGAAGAATACTGTAAACTTTGCAATAAACTTTTACTTACTTTCGTTGTCACCATTTATTAGCATTAAAATATTATAAACGTCGTTACCCAGTATTAGCCTGTGTCAAACCTTAGAACTCAACTTCTTGCAATAAAAATTTATACTATTTGAAACAGCAACTAAGAAATTAAGCACAGGTAGAATTCTTTACGAAAAAAAGCGATAGCATTAGGTCGCTTTAAATAGTCCGTGAGAAACTTGAAGCCGACTGCAACTTGCGGTTGTGCACTGGGGGAGCGGTGGCCCAGGAGATATCGAAGCAGGGTTGTTTTTGAATGCCAGTTCCGCTCAAGGTAGCAGTTTGTGAAGAAACTATCCGCTGTATCAACATGTTTCAATATTGTTCCAATTTGACAAGCCTGGACATAGCCTACACGCTGCCAACCAAACTGCTGAATTCCAAGCTACGTTGAATATGTATTGTAAATAAGAAGTACATGTTACGCATTATTCTCGTTCCAAATACTTTACATTCTATTTAAGAGTAGTCGCTATCAGTGCCTGGAGCGTATTTTTCAAACTGTTGTAAGCATATAATATGGCTATCGATAATTGTTTTCTATGAAATTGCACCAGGAGTTCATTTATTTGAGGACGGTAATAGATCAAAAACTCCCGAAACGTCGTGTGGTAAACACTCTAGACAGTGGAAAAAGTCCGATAAAACATCTCACAGAAGTTACAACTGACTCGAGTTGTCCAATTTTCCTTTTCACTTCGACACACTGCCGATGCAATTGCTTTCAATCTCTTGACTGCTTGTAAAAATTTGCAATTTTTGTCGTAACCTCGTAATAAATCAAGTAAGATGGATTATGTCACGCTGCATGAATGTAAACTTGATAACTGAACAACGAAAATATAACCTATTAGGTAGAGTGTTTTGTTTCAGCAGTAGACGTTAAGCGATCGCGTAACGATGTCGGCAAGATAGCGAAGCCGCATAATCGTCGCAAGGTTACCTTAAATCTGAAATACACCATTATTGTCGTTCTCCGTTTTATTCGTACTTTCCGCTAGGAGTAATGACAATTGCGGACTTCGATTTTAAACTGATTTTCTCCGTCTAATTTTCGTAATAATTACTTCCCTTCTGTTTGCAAATTCTCTTTGTCATCGTCGCAGATATGGCGCGATCATTTGTATAATTTACTAATAACGGCCATACCAAATTCCAAGGACTAAAGAGCCCATGGTTGAAGTATTGATAAGGGGTTTGGAAATGTAATTAAAATAAGAAACCAGCTTGAAAATGTTACAACAGAATTTCTGAACTGCAGAAAATGTAAGTGTAATACCCAACGCATTTATAACGCTGCATATCGACAATAATTGCATTCAAAATTATGATTGTAATAAATTTTGTGTTATTATTCATAGTCAATATTCACTTCGTTTACGTGTTATTTCGCAGCAGTAATTAACTGACAAATTACATATTTATAGCATCAATCTCATATATTCTGTCCATGTTCGGAATTCGCTGATTCAGGAAAAACATGCTGCATACGTCTGCTGCCACAGAAAAAATACAATATCGAAGTACTAACAGAAAAACTTAAAACACTAAGAATATCGAGAAGCACATTACGTTGCAAAATTAGAAATAGGAAGAAAAATTATTAAAAAGTTATGTACATGAATTACCTCGCTCCAATTATTCTCAAGTGACCGAAAGTTGTATCACGAAGTGAAGCAACAGGCAATAAAGGAAGTGATACTATAGGTAAATATCAGACACGTAGTATAAGAATACGAATACTTATATGACTACCGAAAATAAGACCATAGTTTTTAAAACGATTGTAAGACCCAAACGCGCGCAAACATTAACAAAACAAAACATGTTACCGGTAAAAACGTTAATCAATGCCTGGTTTCAAAGGAAAAGTGCAAATTTAGCTCAGTGGGTCTATTCTGACAAGCGCAAGTAATTTTGTCAAAGTCAATAATAATAATAAAGATTTCGGACACTACGAAGTTATGAGACGTGGCCAAAGAACAAATAACGTTGTCTAACCCCAAAAAAACGACTTCGGCATGGATGATGTTGTGAAATCTTAACAATTACTTGCCTGCCGTATCTCGACCTATACTAGCTTAATATACTAATAAAATCACTTGCAGGTTATCGTACCAAATCATTTAAACAAAAATATACTTGCACTAATAAAAACGATTTGGAACTCACTAGCTACAGCGAAACATACTGCATGGAAAATGGCCCTAATAGTGACTTTACGGAATTATAATCTATTACTCACCAAACTTATTAAGCTAGACACAATCCAACTTGCATTATTGACAAACTCGGCCTTTTCTAGTTGTAAAGGACTTAACCACAATAGTTCTTAAATATTAAAATGAGTAAACTCCCTACAAATGCAGGGTATAAACGTCTAGGATTGAATCCTGGCAGGGTCATACGCAAAGTATAGTAATTTAAATCAATAAACAACATGCTAACGCTTACTATACAAGGATGGAAACTAACTGCGCACGTGCAGCTGTGGAGAGCGGTTTCGGAAACAATGGCGAAATTAAAATAGTTTTAAACATCTAGCTTAGCAACGGCAAGGTTAAATCCAACGGTTTATGGCATTCTTCTCAAACAAGATAGATGCACCTTGGTGATACGGTAATCCGGTCATTTTACCGATTTGGCTTAACACCGCAGCTCGTAACTTGGCGATTGGACAATTTGGAGCGTTCTTTATCCCCATCTTAGCAACAGCAACCGATTCCTTCAGAGATACAAATAGCAAATAGCTCCGCGAGCACCCCCTCGGCTTCGAGTCTAGTTAGAAAAGCATTTGCTGGTCAGGCGTTCAATACCCCCACGTACGGGGTGACACCATAGGCGTACGTGAAAAAATTTTCCGCGGAGGCTTATAAAGATTTGAAGAACAGAAATTGGTATAACAAGAATAGGTAGAGTAAGATATGAAAAGGTAAGAAACGTAGCAGACATAGCAACATTTATGAAAGGTAAAGGAATCAATATCTTAAAAAAGCCGACAACCGCTGTTTAATAACCATTGGCTAAAAGAGGACCTGTTGAAAGATGGACGGGAAGTAAACCACTTCAGAAGAATCGCTTTACACTTTTGAAGCACGAAAGGCGTAAAAGTTTGCTTTATGCAATTTAATGACTCACATTCCTCAACATAGTTTCTCCTATATTTTGGTAAAATGGCATGGTTTGTGTTGTTTTAATATGTAATATTCTTACCAGCTTCTTACCTACCTTTTTCAGTGTAATAGTGGTCAATAAATTCTATTTTTTATTTGACCAATGAATTATTTATCCTGCCCTTTCTATTTTTTACGGTTTTGCTTAAGTATTTATTTATATTCGTTGTTAAACATTTGAATTCTATTATAGCGGAAAAAACATTAAGCAATATTCTCATCGCCCTGGGCTGTAAGTTCCTCGACTGGAAAAATATTTTATGTCACACTAAATTAGGGACTCCGCCATTGTGCTCACCTTAAGCAAATTACGCTGCCACGTTAAACATTTGTCTGATGATGACTGAGTGAACCAACAAAAACGGCAGCAATATCACACACTGCTTTTAACTTGAAATTCGTTTTGCACGAAAGTTGTAAAGAAAAACACGACGTAGGCAATACCTGATTTAGTCTTTAGAACTAATTGAAGCGTACAGTATCGTCACCAAATACTAATTTTTATTGATTTTTAATAGATAAAAATGTGTTTCAAGTGGCAACAACTTATGAAGTTTCATTGTGGAGTGTTACTTTATTGTTGTAAAACAGTACTGCATTCATTTAACTGGTATGCCAGCAAATAGTTTGGTTCTTAAAATTCATTCACTGTAGGTAAGAGGTATTTCTACAGTAGAAAATAGGAAATGTACAAAATTTACAAAATATTAGACTAAGTATTACTAAGAGGTTAGACAAAAATTAGGTAGTTATAAAACACGACAATAAGCCAGTTTTATATTTAATGCATATGCGGTCACTTACAAGCTGTCAAAATTCTACTATAGAAAGAAAATCAATGCAATATTCCATCCTATATGCCGTTAGTAGATTATAAGAAACCTTTTAATAGTATTAAAATATACATTATAGAAAGAGCACCACAATAAAGCAGATTATAGATACAATCAGGATACATACTTTCCACAAACTTGTTTGCTCTAGTTCTAGAGAACGTTTCTGAAGAATTAGAGCGAAATTGGGAAAGTGTTAATGTAAATGGTGAGCGTCTGAGTTACCTCAGAAACGCCGACAACTTGATGTTAGTTACTGATGAGATTATGACTTTGAAAAGCTACAACTAATGTTAACAGATGTAAGTAAGGTTGGTCGACTAGCTAATAGAAAAGGGGTGGGTCTTAAGCAGAAGTTCCCTCGAGTATGCTCAGATGGCCATGGGTTCGTTACCACTCAAATGTATAAGTACAAAAATAAACAGTTTAGGAATAAATCGTATAATGTTCTAAGTACAGAATAAATCTTAGTAATTATATGTGCACAGAATTGTAATATATAATTTTCCCTGGTTAACGGGCTGGATCTATGGTACTCGGCTGTCGGCAACCCACTATGTACGTCGGTTCTGCCCGGTTGTTTCCCTGACACCTCTCCAAGAAAATTTAGGTGAGGTAGAACTCCGGTGTACTTGAACTAGAAACGATCGGTCTGAATCAAGCGCTATTAATGTCGCCAAAGAGAGCGATTGTGCCGGCAAACTGCGACGTGCCTTTGGTGAACTGCCAGGGTGGCGTCGTTGGATTAACAATGCTGTGGCTATAGGTACACTAGTATTTTAATGACCTGTTAGGATTATAATAACCTCGGTGAAGCCGGTAGCTTATGGTCAACATAACGTAGTGAACGTCGGGTGTGGGGTTTAGGTTAAAGAAGCATTCTACGAGGCGGGTTCCTGTCACAAGGCAGAACCTTGTTAGGTCCAGGTTAGAAGTAGGCGCTGAAGTCTTACGAAACGGGTTTCCGTTACAAGGCAGGAGTGCGTCAGGTTCAGCCTAGGGGGATATTGTACGAGATGGGTTTCCGTCACAAAGCAAAACTATATCACGAAAGTCTTAACTAAAGGGGACCTAGACTTGGAGATTAGGATCAAGATCTCAGGTCTCAAGTTTTAAGTGATTGACATAGTTTTGAAAGTTGATTTTATACTTTTCGGTTCTCCTTTTTGTTGCAGACGCTCTGGGTACAATTGAGTGAGGGCGGTGCTGTGCTTACTAGTACGAAACTCTGCGCACCGCTGCTGGTCGTCTTCTTATCTTCTGTTTGAGCGCTAGGGCGATGTAAACGCAGATTGTGATGGAATAAGCGCCGTACAAATTTCTAGCATAATATTGATGCTTTAAATAGATTTGCTACTGCCGCTAACGTTACAGATCGTCACTTTAACTAATTTAAGGTATTGTTCTAAACATATCGATATGCTGTTATCTAATTAACACTGTGATTTTTATTACCGCTGATCTCAACATTGCATTTGTCTCACCAGGCGGGGTTGTTTCTCAAAAATATATTAACAGTTCGTAGTAGATATGCTTGGTTTGTTTATTGTATTGAAGATGCATTACGCTACTGTTTTTACTCTACTAGCTTATAAGTTATTTATGAGGGTGGTTCTTCGAAAATCGATGATACATTGTTCATAATTCATGCGCTTCGATTACAATTCTCCCTTTTTGTGGTAGACACCGATCGTTGTTTCATTACTGTACGCAATGGAGAAGTTTTGGATAAAGAGGCTTGATTGCTCAACGAATAAGCTTGGTTGCAGCTTAGAACTTTCTTGGATAACTCAAACACATCTATAAATCATTCAGCTAGATTAATAATCTAGAACATTCTACGGCGAAACTTACATAACCTGAATTTGCAGAATTTCTGCGTTTAGCTGTCGATGAGGGCTAAACTGCAGCTGAGACATACTTAATAGCTACTACTAGCGTATCGGTTTCTATCTGCTAATATTTACTCTAACCTTTAATTATAGTAGGTCAGCTCTACTTTAATCTGTATAATAAGAGTCTAGTGTAAATTAGGCTGTATTTTAGCAATTAACCAGAGCTCAGCTTAGCTTCTTATAATACAGGTTATGTGTGAATTAAGATGATTTTTCGTAGCATATTTGATGATGCAGTAATGAACTATATTTAAAAAATAATCAAGGCCACTATTTTCTAAGTATTGTGTTTCCTCTCGCAAGTAGCGGATCAGCAAACTCAAACTACTGTAAATTTGAACAAAAACCTTTAGAACTAAACTATTTTGAATATTATTTGTAAAATGTATATTTGTGTCAGTTACTACGCAGTAACTTTTACTATATTATCTAATAAATTCTAAGCTCTGGTAGTATTACTAAAAGTTATTATGGTGCAGATGATATGCGAATTCGACATTACATCTGATCGCCAAATATTATGTAGCAGATGCATTTTAACTCTTTAGTACTTGGAACAAATTGAATCACCAAGGAATCCCGAATTAATTTAATCTAGAATTTGTGTCAAGGCAAATTTGTTACACAAAGAAATTTCCAGTTGATGACTATAACTCTGAAAACGAATCAACACTCAAAGCAAGCCTTTGTAGAACCTGAAAAGGATTAACAATAAGCACAACACAAAGCAGTAGCAAATCTTAAAATTCGGGCGGCGCAATTTAACGAGCTTTCGACCTCTCCAGATACACAACGCGGTCAATTTGCAAGAATAAAGCACCGCGAAACGACGTTATTCCAAGTTTGCGACTAGAAACTTTTATTCATACCCCTAAAAATCCCTATGTATACAAAACTGGGCGAAGTTTGCGAGTTCGAGCCGGGAATTCTTTCGTTTCAAATGAACAGCAGCTAGAAAAACTCGGCAGGGGGCGTCAGCTTTGAGTGATGCATCGAGGGCGGCCTTGTCGATCTAATCGCCATTTAAGGGTCCTCGATGCAAAGTTTTTGCTGCTCCCAATTTTTTATGAAATTGATTAGGACAACTTCGGCAGTTTCGGCTGACACGTACACAAACGGCGAACTAATTAACGCTAATCGGTTAGGCTGGAGAGCAGATGTAATCGTCGTAACTAATAGGCATAGTTCTGACTGTGCCCTAGCTAATTGTTAATAGAGTTGCCAGCCACTACACATAAATCAAAGGCCTAACGAGACTTGACGGTAGCTCACAATTGAATTAGGAGTTTATTGTAGCCTTTGATCACTGTTGGCTCTGGTTGAGTGAAACCGACAGTTTAAGGAAGCTTTGGGTTGGTATTCAGCTAGGTACATTTTGCGTCTTAATTTGCAAGAAAATGTCTAAATACACTAAAATATGTACTTGGGCTACGATTTCAAGAAAAAAAACTGACCAATTTTTTTACGAAACACCTTATAACGCTAATAATTACAAAACCTCTAGTTCATTCAGTCTTTAGAAGGTACATAAAGTTCCAACAATATACGGTATGTCTGACAGCATGCGCAACATAGGAAAGCGGAAAGTTTAGCTACTAATCAGCAACGATTTAAGAACACGGCAGCGAGAGTGTCCTGAAATTCCCAGGGAAGGTCCTGCATGTTGTCTTGGAGAATGGCTGAAGAGAACTTCGTATTGGGATGCGTGGTCTCTAAGGTGAAGTCCCGAAGGTGGTGACGATGTGATATAGGTCTTCTTGGTCGCTCATTGGAAAAATTTGCAGCGGAGATCGAAGATGCGAAAATGGGAGGATGGCTGCTGGCTTCCAAATCTCGACGAAACAATGAAACTAAATCAGGCGCAGTACCTTTCTGCCTATTTTCTTTGCTTATAGCTTTATTATGTTGGAACGAGCTAGAGCGTTGAACCATATGAAACGGTAGTCCTGCATATGTTGGTGAAAGTGTGGGGGTAACCGGCTCCTAAGCTGCATCGGAGCACGGAAAAGATCGCATCTCTTTTCTTAGAGTCGACGCATATTTGGAATTCGCAGCGTTAGTCCAGGATAGAAGTGAAAAGGCATTGGGTGAGAAAGGTGGTGGGTCTGTTGTGATTATGAGGATTTGTATATATGATGGCTTGGGTTTTAGAGGGGTTAGTTTGATTTTCCTGAAGCCAAGGTAAACGAACAAGAGCAGATGGGTAAGAATCGCGGATTGTGGCGTGGTGCTGACAGGAGGTGATGTAACCACTGATAATAAGGATGAAGAAATGGGGCGTATGAAAATTGAGAAGTCTGGCCCTCAGTCTTTTATACTAAAAGCAGTCGCAAGTTCTCTCAATGTCCAGCATGGCGGCGAAGAACCATTGAGCGGAATCAATGGAAAGAGTGGCGAAGGGTGGTTAGTTTTTTGGGGTGAAAACCATATTGTATATTGGAAATGACATTGTAGGCCTCTAGGAATCGTCGAAACCTGGAAGCAAGGGCTCTCTCGAAGATTTCTCATAAATGTAGTTCATATTTCGTATGGGTACTCATTTAAAGCAGTGAAGAATCTACTGTGTTTCAGGGCAAACATTTACATATTTTAGAGTTTCGTTGCTCAATATTTTTGAGTAAAAAGTAGTTGCTCTTGAATTATAAAATATGCAATTACAATTTCCAATATATGGTATATCTATCATATACATATATTAGTACGACCTAGACAGTAACGGAAAACATGGACTCTTCTAAAGTTACATTTCTGAAAGCTATGGTAAGTAATATATTAATCATCAGACAAAGAAATGCAGGTGCAGGATAAACTAGTAGCAGGTGGTATGAAAAATAAGATACTCTACTATAAATAACAAGGAAAAATTATTCTAAAGCGAATGGAAGAAGGTAATGCACTACAAGTATACTACAAAATACGAATATAGACCGATGGGAAGAAAATTGCAATGCTGGAAGTGGTTGCTACTGTTTTACCTAATTTTGCTTTGTTTCACAATGCTAGAGGGGCGGTTCAAAGCCAGAGTTTGTGAGATACGAAGTTATTAGATCGAGCAAGTTGGGTAAATATGTTTACTACCCTTATTGCATAAATCAACCTATATTTAGTACCTAAATGCTTAGATACATTAAATTAAAAATAAAGCTGGCATTGATTTGACAGGACTGTGCGCTCCTGAGGATCAGAGCGTCTATCGGGGTTGCAACTCTATGAACAGCACAAGAACTACGGCAAATAGCCGTGAAGTTCCCTCTAGTCCCTTCTTGGGCGGTGGCATCATGGCTTTAGTTGGCGGGGTCCTAAAGTCTTTAGGCCGCTTCGTTCTGTCAAATCTGTACTGTTAACAGGAAATCTAATGGCACTTGAATATTTGTTTGAAGTTCGCAGGAATGCGATGTTGTGGGGTGCAGGAAACTGCAGTCTTCGCCGTAGATAAGACTCAAGTATACCAGCAAACATCGCCGGCTGATTGTCCATGTAAAGTAAGTATTTCACGGGCTTGCTTGGCCCCCTTAGGATAGTTTACGATCTGCAGAAGGCGCTGCAGCAGGTCAAGTTTGGCGTTTTCGCCGGATTTTGTTGTAGTAGCATCCGGGGCGTCGTGTTCTTACTTAAAGCAGAGGCGGTAAAGAGTAGGTTTACCAGATAAGATATCTGAGCTGGAGTGTACACAGTTTTACTCACCCCGGTATTAAGGAAAACCTTTGGGCCGGTCAATTTGATAATGTCAGCCGCTCTGCGACCGAGGAACTTGATCTATTAAGAAGGATCTATCGGCTGAAGTAAACACTAGGCAGTTTTACTAACCCAGAATTTAAAGGACAACTTCGGGGCCTGTCAATATAATAACTACTAGTAACATGGGAGTGGTGCTGAATTCAAAAATCTTATACGAGCTTCACTCGCAGGATGAAACCACTCAAACGGTCATTCCAGGATCTCGTTGATATCCTCGTCTTCTGGTCTGACGGCGGCTTACGTAGCAAGATTAAGCGATGCTGGAAGCTTGTTGGGTCTTAAGCTTTTTATAGCTCAAGGCTACTCCTGACTGGAGCTCGACCTGTGTTCTCAACTACCCGGGCATGATTTTCTTCTACTTTTCCGACTGCGGCCACTCGGCTCAGCTAGAGTAACATAAGTGGTAGATAAGAGTGCAGCTGTGTAAACACGATTCGTGTTTAGCACATTTCAATACAATTTGCAGGGATGCAAACTTCATAATATGAATAGCTGAAAGACTAAGGAACGACTATATGGTTGTAGAATTCAGTACGTTAAAAAATCAATATATTGTTATGGTATTGGTACGGGGGTATAAAAATCAGATTAATAAGATTCAAAGTATACAGTAATTAAAAATCATAAAGATGAATTTAGATGTGAAATGGATATCAGAATTATTAAGATGCATTTAAAAAGGAGAGAAAATAGAATTTATAATTTAGTTAAATGAAGCTAATTGAGAAAGAGTAGAATTCTAACTTAATCTAATATCTGAAATGAAATCGGAACTTGATGACAAACACTTTTTCGAAATATACTATTAAACATAGTAGGAATTAATCAAATAATTAAGCTTTAATAGTGTGTTAGACTAAAAAAATAAGATAGATCGCCAAGGAGATGGTTTTGATTGATAAAAGAAAATTGTTTAAAACGAAAATCATGTAATAGAATTTTGTAATTTGAAAATTAAGAAATAAATCCTTTTAAAAAGTTTTTAAAACATGTTTGGCGCACAGAAGGGTAAAAATTTAAAATAAAATTGGCGTGGTGTAAAAAGAATAAAATATAAAGTCTTAAAAGGTATGCAGACTATATGGAGGAAGATAAAAAATGTCGTGAGAATATCAAACTAAAACAGTTATAATCTACAAAAGCGAATAAAGGGAAAGGAATATTGAATTAAGTTTATTATAAGATTACATTTTACAATTTGCATTGATTAAATTGGATAACAAGGAATGATTTACAAGAGAGTCGTTGGCAGAGTGAGCATGTTTGTGGGGCTTGTCAAGTGATATCTGGTGGTTTGTCTCTGGTCAGGATTTTTGGTGCTAAGCTGTAACGGACTTCAAATGAGTAATTTGGATTGAATATGAAAGTAACGCAACTACGACTGAGGTCTATTTGGATCTGTACTGTGGTGAAGCTGTATATGCGGATTTCTGGAGCAAACTAGGTTCCTTTGCTAATTTGAATCCGGATTCTGTACATTTTGGCAGTTTGGTTGTCAGTTGAGGCCTCCACCGTGGTTTTGAGTGGAGCAGTTGTGGTGTGTTCAGTTGCAGCGTTAGACGAAATGGTTTCAGCGAAAGAGAGTGCTAAGTTCAATAAAAGGTAGATGAATCCAGGTATTAAATAAAAACTGAAAGAAAATATAGATTAAAGTGAATTAATTTTAATTAAGGAAGTACTTATTATTTGAGGTTGTCGTATGACAAATGTAAGGATGAAGTATATCTAATTGAATTTTCAATACTAGTTTGACATATCATTTGACAGAGGTTTTTTTGAATTGTCATAATTAAAATAGGAACATCAAACTTCAGAATATAAGCAATCTAGATAAAAGAAATCGCTCTGATTTTCAGTCAAGTGTATCTACTTGGGCTAGCAGTAACTAATTTTGAATATCCAAAATAAATAGATAGGGCAAGTAAATTAATTAAAAATCAACCATAAATATAACATAATATAGGCGACATAACGTGGAGCCCTAACATAACAATATCTACTGCACACTGTTAGAGCAAACCGCTGCTGTAACTGAGAAAGTAAAGCGGAATTTTGGTACAGATACAATGTTAGGTTAGGTTTAGAAATTGACACTCCTACTGACTTTTATGTACACGCAAAGGGAGTGGGCGGCACCAATCCTCAAGCGGGCGTGTGAGTTTTCAAGTGTGTCTCTCCAGGCAATACAGCAACCGTGTGGGGAGTATTGGAGGGCTTACAGGCCCTAAAGGCAAGCTTAGTATCGTCGGATCTACACTCTCTCAAGGCACAATCTATAAATGCGAGATTTCGTTTCTATTTCGTGACGGTTAGGTAGAATTTTTGCCCTCAATCGTTTAACATCCATCCTCTTAAGAAAAGATCGACTTCGACCTGAAAAACAATCAATAACTGCAGCTGATTGTTCCTCTTTCTTTAAGCCACGGGCGTGCTGCTGTCACGAAAATTTCGATCTCAAAGCTCTGCTAAAATTCTATCCAATATCGCCTACTTTATCCTGGAGTTACTCACTTTGATTGCTAAGTCTCGTGCCACCAACTAATTACCTACTAAGTCGAGATAAATTGAAACAGGTTTTATTAGTACAGTGATGCATGTGGTGGATTACGGTCAATTTTGAATATCTCAAGCTAAGTTAAATAATGCATGTGAAGAAATGCTTACGAATTGAGTGTCTACTTCTTTTCGACTGCAGAATGCAATTTGAAATCGGTTGTGCGCATATAGAGATTATTTATTAGGGCCCAGCTTTTAATTTTGTGGATTATTTGTATTTAAACGTTAATAACCGATCTACCAGTTTTGAATATATGTATAATTGCTCATAAAAATTATATTAATTAACTATTAATAATTTTACCCGTTGAAGGATTTGATTTCGCTAGGTTATCGTGTTCATTTAATAGTTGTCTGGAGTTATACGCAGATTGGATTTCCCTAAATATTCCTAAGAGACCGCATCATTTAGATCTCGATAAATTTACAGCATCTGCTGTAGAGTACAATCAGAATTTTAAATGTTACACCAAGAACAGCAATTGCAATTATTAAAAGTTTAAAGATATAAGTAATTTTAAACTTATTCTCTTTCTCAAAGGAGACTTTGCTAGTGCTTTAACGAGTTGCACTCGACTTATTTATGTAAAGATCGAATCAGATAGGTATTTTGTACTTCTTTTGGGAAGGGTGGTCGTGGGGGTTTATTTTACTTTAGTAACAAAAACAATAGAATTTACGTTTGCGAGTTTGAGCTTTTGAATTGCAGACTTAACGAGTTCAAACTTATATACTTACTTCGTAAATACATTAGTGGGGTTTTCGTAAGCTAAGCTATCTGTTTTCTTTAAATTTAATTCAACTTCACGAATTCAAAGTTCAAACTTTAAATTAAAGTGTTAAATCCGGAGAAGCCGTGCGTTGCTCCCCACACCGTCGGTCTTCCAAGAAACTTAAAAATGTTTAATTACTTTTCGATTCACTCTCCAACTCCTTACTACTACATACAGCATACTAACTAGCCACTTTTGTATAACTATTGTTTTCGCTGAAACGAAGTCCTCCACTGAGAATCCTATTCAATTATTTACCACCCCTTTGCGCACGCTGCAAACTACACAAACATAGTTGCTCAACTTGGTCGGTTACTCATTCATGCGAACTATACATCCATGAACTACGCTATCCGTCTCCTGTCTTCAATGCGAACCATCGATGTGAGCCACTTGACACTCAGGATTACTCTGGGGCAGACAATTGCTGGTGCGTAAACTCGATACAACTTTATCTCGAACTGGACTAGACGGATTTCAGAATCAGCGGAATAGCAGGTAGCGATTTTATAATTATATGGGGAAATTATTTAATTTCTTGAATATTAGGTATGCATTTAAATAACACATTTAATAAATTTAAAAAGTGAAATAAATGGAAATTCAATGTCGACAATGAAGATAATATTATTTATGCACTTAGAAACAGTTTGTACCACATCTATTTAAATAAAGGCGAGTAATGAAACCCTTACTTACACGTAGCTTCTGTATAGCCTTGCGGCATTGTCTGTTGCATGTTAATTGAGGATATACAGTGTGTCCCCGGATTGAGTTCACTATAGGTACAATTGACAAAAAATTTAACAATTTTATTTTAATGTTTTGGCATTCCGCCCTGCTTGGTCTGAAGAGAATTTTAAGAATATTTACAGTTTTTGAAAACACAAGTTGCCCTTGACAGTGAAGCAAAAACTATTTTCTTTTCAGGTAAACTACCCTTTCTGTTCATAATACGGCAAAATTTTACCAAGAAAAGTTGTTCAGAATGAAAAATTATGGCCCTATACAAAATTTCAGGAAGATCTACCTACTTAAATTAAACCGTTAAAATTGTACCTATTTATTAAAAATTACGGTTTGATTTAAGTAGGTAGAACTTCCTGAAATTTTGTATAGGGCCATAATTTTTCATTTTGAACAACTTTTCTGGTAAAATTTTGCCGTATTATAAACAAAAAGGGTAGTTTACCTGAAAAGAAAATACAATAGTGTGTCCCAGGATTGATGTTACAAGAGGCGAGATCGTGAGATGCACTAAAAATTTTTGAATTTTATTTTAAGGTTCTGGGATTCGGTACTGCTTGGTTTGAAAAGAATTTTAAGAATATTTTCAGTTTTTGAAAAACAAGTAGGCTTTGGCAGGGAATCGAAAACTATTTTATTTTCAGGTAAACTACCCTTTTTGTTCATGATACGGCAAAATTTTATTAAGAAAAGTTGTTTAGAATAAGTGGTGGCCCTATACAAAATTTCAGAAAGATCTGTCGACTTAGATGAAACCGTCATTTTTAATAAATGCAATTTGTTTAATCTAAAAAATAACGGTTTAATCTAAGTCGACAGATCTTTTTGAAATTTGGTACAGGACCATAATTTTTGATTCTGAACAACTTTTCTCAATAAAATTTTACCGTATCATAAACAAAAAGGATAGTTTACCTAAATAGAAAATAGTTTTTTCACATTTTTCATGGCCGACTTAATTTCTAAAAATTAAAACTCTGCTTGAAATTGTTTTCAGACCAAGCAGGGCGGGATCCCAAAACATTAAAATAAAATTTTAAAATTTTTTGTCGATGATACCTATAGTGAACTCAATCCGGGGACACACTGTATACAGGGTGAATGAGACCACCCGTATCAGTATTTTTTTAAAAGAACGGTGAGTCGTAGAGAGTTGGGATAAAAAAAATTATTATAAAAGTCATACTAACGAATCGAATGGTGATATTATTATTTCTCGAAAAAGTCAGCATCACGAGTAGTTTTGTCCACAATGTCCAGAACTCCAAAATTTTAAATGGCACCATAAGTCGAAAAACATATTGTTGAAAAGATCGTTAAAAAAGCAGAAAGTTTTGTAGGAAAAATTATTTTACTACTACCACCCCTTTTAAGTAATATTCGATTAAAGTTATTAAATTTGAAATTCGTTGTTAATAAACAAAATTGAAAAGTCGGCTTTTAAAATTTAGTTACCGAATTAAACAATGTTACACACACGTTTTAATGTCAATAATTACATTTGTTGTATTAATCTATCGTCAAATCACCCATTGTTTAAATTGATAATTTGTTGTTGGTTAGTGATATCTGTTTGTGGACAGATTATACGTAGTTAAAAATGAGAGTGTAACTGGAAGAGCTCAACTGTGTTTAGAAGTAAAGGGAAGACATTTTGAACACTTGTTAACATTGTTTAATTCGGTAACTAGATTTTAAAAGCCGACTTTTCAATTTTGTTTGTTAACAACGAATTTCAAATTTAATAACTTTAATCGAATATTACTTAAAAGGGGTGGTAGTAGTAAAATAATTTTTCCTACAAAACTTTCTTCTTTTTTAACGATCTTTTCAACAATACGTTTTTCGACTTATGGTGCCATTTAAAATTTTGGAGTTCTGGACAATGTGAACAAAACTACTCGTGATGCTGACGTTTTCGAGACATAATAATATCACCATTCGATTCTTTAGTATGACTTTTATAATAAATTTGTTTATCCCAACACTCTACGACTCACCGTTCTTTAAAAAAAATACTGATACGGGTAGTCTCATTCACCCTGTATATAAATTTTGAGGAAATATTATCAAATTAAGTCGAAGCTGATCTAAGAACAGTTTCCCCATAGAGACGAACAGAAACGAAATGAATGACGAACAGAGCTAACTTTAGAAGAGATTTAAACAGCATGAATAAAATACTTCCATAGTTCCATATTTTAATATAATAGGTTGTACTATAAAAATTCGGAAACAATTGTTAAATACAACCCTATATTAACCTGAAGATGTTGCGGATACTCTCCCATCAAAGACATAAATTTTCTTCAGTTACAGGAAAGTTGGTATGGCTTATGGACGATTTACCTGATCGCTGTAATGTCGTTGCTTTAATCTGAAGTTGGCGCAACTGTAATCAGCTTCATAGTCATACTCGAATAACAGCAACTTCTAAAACTACCTGCTGGCATGCGCCACGTATATTTACATAACAATAAAATTCTGATGACGGGAAATTTGGCTTCCTTAATTTGGCTTAGAAATGCGCGGAAGACGCTTTAATGAAATACAGCAAAAAGCGTAATTCAGTATCGTGGTGCAATCTAAAATGCAATTTTAACGCCCAAATAGACCTGTAATGCAGCAAACGAAAAGCGTAAAATTATCGTCCACTGAAGGCTGGTGCCTTCCTAATTATGTTTCCAATGTTTACAGTGGGCGGTAAACGTTTAATGCATGCAGAAACTATGTAGCACAAGTATATAATAACTCAACGCAGCAAGTACGCGATAGAGGCAGCTTTTCTTTTGCAGACAGAGAACATTTTCGTTATGGTGAGTGCGAGCAGAAGGATAGTCGTGCAGATCGTGGCGGTGCGAGCAGGTTCGAAGAGAGTTAGTATATATAGGAAATTGACGAAACGACGAAATAACAACACAAGAAGGAGGCCCAATCAAGTCAATGATATAGAACGTCAAGGCTCATAAAATTGTATACGTTAAACCCTGGTCATTGTTTCCGATGTAAATCAAAATACCTAAAGAACTGGCTGCTATAATTCATGATTTTCACATTGGGACCGCCAGATGCTCAGAAAACTTACACCCCTGGTCGTATATGCAACCCATGCCAGAAAAAATGCACACGCGGCACTAAGTCCCCTCGGGAGGAAACTGTGAAGATCAACAAAAAAACCTGTCACGATCATTGGCTCTTGTCCTGGGGCATTTTATGAACAGCATCTTTCAAAATATTCTGATGTTTTCCTTTAATGCCTCTATCGTATTTTAACACCTTTCCCTGCAGCTTCAAGACGATCTTAGTGACATCTTCTCCATATAAAGTTCTAGTTAAGGGTTAACCATATATGTTTCCAAAATTACAGTACCTTTAAATCAATAGCAGCAAGCAGTTTCTCTAACTACGTACTTTAACTAAAAATAGAATACAAACGCAAATAGTACACTATAGAAATGAAACATAACTAAAGTTAAGGAATAAAGAGTCTAAACTAAAATAGATCAGATAGTAAACTATGAAAGATAGAATGTTTATACAAAATCTATAGATACTATCAATTCAATTGTATTTGTATTAAAGATTATGAGGAATGAAGCATAGCATTATTCTATATTATTGTAGGAACTATACGCAATTGTCAATATTTAATCGCGCTATTTACGCAGTATTTACGAAAATCCAATTTTTAATACGTTATAGCCATAATACATAACTAAATTCCAGGCCAAACTGAGTACGAAATTAATACAGGTTGTAACTGGTTGTAAACTATCAAATAATATGATCAAAGGCAACAAAGTGGCTGCAAATTATATAGTTTGGTGAGGAAAGGCAAACAGATTACGTGATAATGTAAATATGGAATAAAGGGACAGTTGTAGTACATTAAAGCATATAATTGTAGACTCTTAGTGGCACACTTGATGCGTAAATTTCAACCTGTATATTATTAGACGACAAAATACCTGTCATTGTCGTTACACCTTAAACTCATTTCAAAAATCGTTTTTAATTGGCATTAATTATGAAGCATATATGTAACGATGAAAGTGCAGTAAACAGTAAAGTACGTATATAAATCAAGTTTTAATTAGAATAGTAGAATAGTAGTCGTATTTTTAACATCTTTGATGTTGAAGCTGATTCCCATAGCATTCACCATCGTTTAGTTTTAGCATCCTATTGTAATATTCAAGTTTGGTTACAAATGTATCCAGAATGTTTTGTTTAACAACGCCGACACAAATCCAATAGCGATCTTCTTGATATTCAGGTAAAAGTTTGCTGCATGCATTGTATGTACAGGTTTGTTAAGGACGAAGCCTCGTTTCCGACATGTAAGAAGCTTAATTGTTCGACTAGCTTGTGGGAGCGGTGGGTCGTAGGCTGTAAGGACTGGGGCTCGTTCCCGTTATTCAAAAGAATTGCAACGGGAAAGATACGGAGACAAATTCCTTTGAGAATTATTTGCATGTTTAGCATACAGATTTAACCTACTTTGAGTGGCGATTCCTTTGAAATAGCTTAACTCACTTCGACTGAAACGCGAACTACATTTTGCTTTACCAGTAATCAAACAGCATTAAATCTACGTCTACATCAAACTACACGCCTAAAAATATATTCATCGTTAAGGAAAAAAGGGGAAAGGCAAATGTGTCTGAATTTCTCCAACTGGTGCTACCATTGCGCTCCATTTCAGCTAAGAATAGAAAGTTTGGAAAGGATTCGAAAAAGGACGGGTAAACCCTTAATCTATCTATCTACATGCATGACGTCACGTCTCCTTTCCCAAAGGTGATGCGCTCAAAATTTAAGTCCATGACGTGGACAATTCTTATAATATTAGATATATAAGCCATAAGATGGCGGTGGTATTTTCAATATTTGGTATAAGGTCAAGGTGCAGTTCCCTGTCACCCTACGAGGTGAGAACAGATCTTTAAGGATAAGTTTATGCCTCGGAAACTTGTAGATATATCCAAGGAAGTAGTCGATATTGCCTCAAAAGTGACAATGCTCCGGCAATCACATTGAACAGCACCGGCCCTGTTCACTTAGCGGTAGATACTGTAGCGATCTAGCCATCTGGTCTGTGTTGTGTAGGCTACGATCGTAAACAAAGTTATAAACAAGATTATTATATTTGGTTCATGAAACAACACGCGTTTTATTCTTCCAGTATATATAATCATATTTATATAAGATACGCCCCCAAAAGGCTACTAATTCTTATAGTACCTGCCTTCTGAATCGTATCCCGTGTTAGCATTCTCTCTCTAGAAAAAGTTCAACGCATTGCCTCATTTCGCGTTCATAAAAAACAGTAGCGGCGTCAAGGGTATGTTTGTCGATATGGATAATTTCAGTAACAATTTTGTTGTGAAGTCGTCGATCATGTCGAACATTTTTTTTTATTTTTTGACAGTCCCGACTGTTGTTGATGTGGTTGGGCGTTCGGGACGTTGACTGCAAACTACTAACGGGGTGCTATTGAAAATACTTAGAGACGTTCAAATATATTCAAAGTTAATATTATCTTTTATATTATACCTATTAAGTATAGAATTGAATTATTGTATTTGCTGGGCCCTTATCGCTATCTTAGTACAATTATCTAAGTTCGTTAGTAATTTTTATTACCGTTGTTCCACCTCTAAATAATATACATATTCCAAACTTATGCGATTCTATATACACTGTCTAAATGAATCTGATAGGTTATATTTAATAAAGTTATTATTACTGCAAGGAACTTAACTTCAACAAAAAACTAAAGTAAAATATTATAAGGCATCTAATAAACATAGAAGCACACATTTTAGAATCTATTTGTGATGTTAGCACTTGCACAAAACGCAATTTATGCATAAATAATGCACTCAGAAAGTGTACGCCGCTGAATACACCATAATCGGCGCTTGAATCTCGGCGTGCGGATTGCAGGTAAGCAAAAGTACCCAGAGATGCGCAGTGCCGTGTACGGAAAAATCTCGAGCAACTCTTCTTCAGTTTCCCTTAGAAGATACTCTTAATTGAAATTCACAAAAAGGTATAAAAGCAGTATGTGTGACCTGCAAGGGACACTTAGATCCAGCCACCAATCCAGCCACCTGTAACTGAAAGATCTGTCAAACCATCTGAGCCTAACTGAAGTCGCTATTTCGAGATCTAGACCTGCCCGAAGAAGTTGTCTAACATCGTAAAACAGTTGAGTCTCTTGAACCACCTAGAAAACTTTAAATCTCATAGCATATTTGTGTTGCTTGTTGGTACCATCACCTAAGCCGTAATTAATTGACAGCCTAACTCACATGTTACGATGGCATTTTTCAAGCCATCAGCGACGTCTTGCAACATTGTCATTGGCATTGACAAAATTGGAGCTCTCAAGGTAGCCCCAAGTTTGCTGCAAGCGGCTTCCTCCAGGCACAATTCACTCACATTATCACGTTCCAAGAGCTGTAAGAATGTGCCCAGAGCAAGGTTAAACCTTGCAAAACAAATTTTATCCGTAATGAAAACATGAGGCAATCCAAATTTGGCAAAATCAGTTTGACACCAAATGTGAACAAAACAGTCAGGTGCGGTCGCATTTAAACGTTTAGTGCCAGAAAGGCCCGTTTCGGCGAACTACAGAGTGCAGCCTCAGGTGAATATCTTATGGCGTCCGTTCTAAGGGCTACCAAGAATATTCCAGGTATTGTGGGTTGCAACTCTGTCTAGGTAGAGTTCCTCTTGGCTGCACTTTATTTTTTTTAAATTATAAGTAATTCTATTTAAGAGAACCTGTCTGACAGAGCAATAGGTACTTTATATTGAATGTGCATTTCGTGTCTATGCTTGAGTATGAATCAGACCCTGGCATTCTAAGCTACCCTTATGGCAATGTTGAATAGGTGAACAAAGTAATTAAGCAAAAATTATTCAGTCTAGAATGTTCATTAATTTTTGGATTCATTGCAAGATTCGCGAGTTCTTGTTCGTTGAAAAAGACTCACCGGTTCTACAGGTTACCCAGTAATTAAATTGTTAGTCGTTATTATTAAAAATCGGGATCTGTTGTCTGAAATTACCAAATATCCAGCTAGACTTTTAACGGCATTCTTTATAATATCCATATATTATTATGGTCTAAATATATTCTAAAACCAGTTATTCTAATTAATCATACAATAAAAAACTATAGCGCTTCACATTTAGTTTGATCAACTATGTGATCTAAGACAGATTTCGCCGATACTGGTGGTTTAAGGATTAAATATCGCTTAGTTAAAATCAGAACAACTGCGACTAAATACTTCCAAAATTATGCCATCATTAAAACTTTACAAGTTACGACATTACTCTTCATAATCGCCCTCAGAGACCCAGCACATTTTTATCTCCCCAACGAGCGGCCTGTCGGAAAAGTTTAAAAAATGGCACTTAATACCAATCAGGTGACCGGCTTGAGTTCCACCGATGGAAATTTCTGATGAAGTAGGTTGTGGATGTAAAAGATATTTCTCGCGATTTTAGCAGGTTGGTTTTATACTTCTCTTTTATAAACTGCTCTTACAAAAACTGTTTTGTTCTGATTTCGTAAAGTTATAGCTTAAGCGTACCTATGTGTTTAGTATGCGAAGAAAAAGGTGTACATTACAGTAAAATAATATTAAAGTAGCTGGAAAGCTTTTTTAGAACAAAAAGAAGATTAATAATAGCGCCTTTTATTAGCGTTAATGCGTTTAGTGGTAACATTACCGTACGAAAATACTACCAAACTAGGAAACAGAAATTAAAATTATCACCTTCAATCTTAAGTTATCATTTGTGGAGGAATATTTCTTACGAAATGGCGTTACATTAACTGTATACTCTATTGTATATACATTAATTTTGAAGACAAGTGAGGTATGTTTTCCAGAAGTTTCTCTTCCTCTGATGTATCATAGCTCAACATTATAAGGATATTTCATCTATACTGCAAGAATGATATCTGTTAAACACATGTTGCAATTAGAACGCTAGCACAGCCTACTAGGGGTTATACAAAGATAAATGGCAGCAGCGAGATGTAGCTTATCACAACCAGATGTTCTAGGTGGTGACCAATAGCATGAGAGTCTTCGCAGACCCATGTTTGCTTCACTTAGGTTTCGCCGTCACCGTCGCTGAATCCTGCTAATCGTGGAACCGCCAGTCCAGAACCGAGAAGACAAGAATCCAGCATGAATAGCAGCTGGGGGCGACTGCGACATCGTTTTACCCCGAAAACCGCGTTCATGTAAGACAGGTTCTATTCCTAGCTTCTTGAGAGTTGAATTGCTTGAGAGCCACAACCTGACCTGAGATCTTTTTTTCTGCGTGGGTTAGTCGAACTGCATTTGGTAACCTTTCCACGTCCAATTCAAAGAGAGCGCGAAAGATCGTGTGGACTACCTGGAAGTAATTTTTTGGTAATCAGGTATATTGGAAATCTTTTAGTCAAAAGCGTTTGAAAAATAGTGTTCATGTACTTAGAGATCGTTCCGTTGATAGCTTCACATCCATGTTGAAGACGCACGGAAGATCGTGTTGACGGGCCAGGCGGTGATCTACTATTTCACTTTTGGATCTCTAATCCAAAGACTCATTGAATATAGGGCTGCTAGGCCTAGATATCTGTTCCTAGGTACCTGCACTTTAAAGTCAAACGCAAAATCTATTTCCAGCCTGTCATCTCTACATACAAAGTCAACGCTCAGTTCGGACGGCGAATGAGAGAAATGCCTAAGAACAACATTATTAGTTTATTTTTAATGTATATCCATGTAGCTAGAGGACAGCCCTTATTGATTTTTTACCGTAGATTTAAAAGTAGGTATTGTAAAATTGACTCGACTTTAACCTCTCCACACATCTTTAAACTCTGACCAAGAGCTATCTGTGTGGCATTAGAAAATAATGTTAATTAGTGAAAATTGGAGTTTTATTACACATTTTTTCATTACAAAATAGGGCCTTGATGGTAAAATTATACAAAATGGAATTTATTAAGAAGTCAAAAGAACCATAATAAACCAACTAAGAACAGAATGTAAGCACTTAATACACAATACAATTGCGTAAACAGTCACTACATACGGAGCAACTTCTAGCTTGCCTTAAATGCTTGATAAGTTTAACTCTGCCATTTCTTCGATTGCCTCTTTATTTTTTTACTTAATAACTTTGCATTTCACGCTACTATTCTATTCCTTAACTCTTAAATGGGAGATGAAATTATTAAACGTGGGTGGGTAGGTAACACCCTACACCAAGGCCGATGTATATCTTTTTGTTATTTTTTGAAATTATTTGTTGTTATGCAGTTTTTCTATATATGAAACTACTATGGAATTAATAACCTACATTTTAGAGAAAGTGCTAATTTTAAACAGGGTGCCTTTTTAATACAGTAGGCTAACTATAAATACGGTAAGATTTAATAGAAAAAGAATTAAATTATAACTAGCAACCAGTGAGACAAATGTCTCATTTAATAAAACAAAAAAGACCGTTTTTCAAATAGAACGCGTATTAAATAAAAACAATATTTTTTAAAATATGTCACGTGACTGAAATTCGGTTCCGGACCTGACATGACCATTCCAAACATATAACTTTAATAACTTTTTTCTCTATCTCTTACGGTTTGGCTGCTGAAACAGCGTCCCGGACGGACCAGTGTCCCGGACAAGTCTATTATATATATGGATAGTAGCATATCTTATATTATAAGAGCCGATGCCGTCCAACCGTAAGCAGGCGCGCGCAGCATGAACGGTCTGCATACTAGCAAGTGGCGTTCGCCCACAAATGACGAGACCGCATTTGTATTGTTAACGCTGGCAAGGCCGGACGTCGGCTGGCCACCAGCTTAAGCAAGCGTTTTTATTGTTAACCTTTTCTTTACGCTGACAGGACCAGACGTAGGCTGGCCATGAGTTCTAGTAGAATAAATAAGAAGATATAAATATATAATAGATACACTACATCAAAAGAATATCTATGAAAAATTTCAATAGAAAACCTGATTAGATTAATCAGAAAAATATTATGAGCATTTTTTCACTAAACTACACGTTTGTACCTTCTGTAAGTTTTGAATATACGAAAACAGAATATAAGTTCAAGGTATTGCAGATATGGATACAGTAGCTAATCAAAGCTGTGAAATTTAATGAAATTTACATGTCCTGGAACCCCACCCTTCCACTTAGGATTAATGGAAATTGCTTCTTTGCTTTGCTTAACCGTCCGCCATTTCGTTGCCTGTATCGTAGTATGGTTGATAATGCTGCTAATAATTTTTGTCTTTTGCTGTCGGCTGTGATACCTCACTTTTACTTCTTGACTCTTTTTTCTCTCTTCACTCGTGTTGTCTCGCAACTCTGCTTGGGCTTTCCTTTCTTGAACTATTAGGTGGTCTTGTAACGCTAGCTTCTGTAGCAAATTATAATTATACATCAAAAATGTATTTAATTTGTACATCGCGTAATTAGGCGTTACATCTAACCGGCGCTCAAACTGGTGATAACAAATAACGCATTCGCTATGTACGAAGACACGAAGAAGCAATAACGGCGCCGCCTTGCACTTAATGGTACTTGGAGCGGCTGTACCGATAAAGCCGTCCGGAGAGTGTAAAAGAAGACTTTGCAACTATTTTAAATCACGGGAGTCACTTGAGTCCACCGATCCTGACCAGTCTGACTTGAAACCATAGACTTTCCTTTCCTAGAAATGCTCTTCCGCCCTTAGATTGTGACAGCGCTCACTGTCTTCTAAGGTAAACCCCATAACCTACTCGTGCCTTAGATTGCAATGGCGCTCACTGTCTCCTAAAGTACAGCCAATAACCTGTTCGTGTCTTAGATAATGACAGCGCCCACTGTCTCCTAAAGTGAACCCCATAACCTGCTCGTTCCTTAGATTGTGACAGTGCTGACTGTCTCCTAGAGCAAATTACACTATTCCAGCGCGAACGTGAGTACCCTCTCTGCAAGCGAACCCCGGCACTGCCAAATCCGTCTCCTCCTAAAACAAACGAATTTATCCCGGTGGAAATGCACGTTGCCCTTACTCCAGGAGTAACGAATTTCCATCCCAAGGCACAACCACGTTCCAATTTCTGTATTCTATGAGTATTCTTGCAGAGTGCAAAATGTAAACAAACTGCGAAATTTTTCTGGCCCGTCCATATCTTATCGCAAAAGTGACGTTCCGGACGCAAGACATACAGGGCAGTGGACATACTCCGTTCCAAGTTCGAGGCCGCAACCTACGTGCTAATCGAGGTGCGGAACAGGCAAGAACATAAACAATACGTCCCAAGAAAGAATTTGTAATTTATTGATATACATTTGGTTAAGAATTAAATAGTGCTTTGTACAAACTAGCTAGAAATATTATACCGTTGTTTTATAAATTGTATTTTGATGACCATATACATTTGAGTTTGAGTGAACTTTTCTTCGATTGAGCTTAAATTGACAAACTGTTTGAGCCTTTCCGAAATTAACGGAAGTCGTAAATTTCCAGAAATAATTACTAGGACTAAAGTTAACTTCGGGGAGTCAAAACGTTACAGCCTTTATATGTATTGTGGCCTTTTTAATCGTTTATTCTTTTACATAATATTCCTTTTTATACGCCATTTTATTTTTCTATATTGAATTTATTTAATTACAAGCTTCTTCTTATAAATTGTTTCGCCTTTTCTCTCTCGCCATATCATGTCGCCCCTTTATTCGCTTGATCATCGGATTATTTTACTTCGGCAAAACCTCTGGAAATTTACGATATTTACAATTTTCATCGCCACATCGTTGTCAATCGCGACCAACCCTTATTTATATGAAAGATCTCCTGCAACTACTTAACCTTTGTGAAAACAGCAATCGTTTTGGCCCTTAACGAAAAGTCAGAAAATTAAGTAACTTAGAGTATATCACACCGGATGGATATAAGCACGATTACTCAGGAATTACATAACCCATCGGGGTGTTTTGGCCAGTTTGTCTAAAATTTATTTTTTTTTTATTTTATTTATTTCGCACTCAGCCAACAGCCGTTAGGCCAATTATAGGCGTCGCTGTGCATTTATGGGGACTTCCAACATCACTGACGACTGTAATGATGTTATTATGACATCCTGGACCAAATATTTCCGTGGTAGCCGTATCACGAGGCGCCGAGCGAAGCAGCCGTGGAACACCCATCCAAAAAATAGTAACACGTCTGTCGATTTGTATTCAGGCTACCAGTAATAGACGTAAAAGGATCATGCAATTTTACCTTTCAAATGGCAATGTGGTACATGTGTACTACCGAGCCTAAAATTGCGAGTTCGAATCACTTTACCGGCAACATTATTTTTTAATATTCGAACTCTACGGGTATAAATTTCCATCCGTTGTCATTCTTCTTCCGTCTAGAATTTGCAATGATTAGTTCCTGTCTTCTTTAGCCGAAGTCGTTGCACATATGGCGCGATGATACGATAACGGCACCGGTTCAGCAAATCACGAAGGATGAATTTGTTTTAGGAGCGGTCCTCCCAAAGTGCGCTCCATGCCAACAGTGTATCGATAAAGGGCCTTCACCATCTCATCTTGCTTTCGCTTCTTTTTATCCTGCTTTTTAATTTGATCTCTGATGTAGTTACCATTGATTGCATTCTTTCTTCCATTTTTGTTTCCTATTTTCAGTTCCTCCTCCATATGCTTAATTTCTTGTGGAAATATTTTTCAACATATCTTTTAGCTTCTCCATTTCTTCGATTTTTGTTTTACTTACTTCGTCTCTGCTTCTGTTGTACGTCGGTAATCTAATTAAAAAACAAAAAATATCGATCTTTCACTATGGAGAGATCATGAGAAGTGCAAGAAGCTTTTTGGAAGAGAAATACTGCACAGGCATTGAAGAAAGGCAGAAAGAAAGGAAGTAATTTATCCTTGTGATATAATTGCTAGGTGTATACTTGTAGGGAAGTTTTATTTCAAACACTTTTAACGTCTTCAGCAAACTGTTCTTGAATGAACCTTGTCTTCATCGGTATTATTGTAGACTATTAATCAAAGTAATGTTAGTATCGTTAAGAGCTTTACTACCGCACTCTTTTAATATAAAGTTCACCTTGCACCAGAATATATTCATGAAGATAAAATATTGAACAATGCACGTTTGTTTATGACACTCGTTTGATTGCAGCAAAACTGGGTTTACCGCCTCGTTTTGGCAATCAAACTCGTTTCGTTAAAATGCTTATAATCAAACTTATATCGTGAATATCTATAACGGTATCTGTCTGTTGCAACGTAACAATTTTTTCCATCGGAAGTACTACCGTAGATACAGATATTGAATGCTTCCTGGATTCCTAACCTTGTGACTTTTAAAACGCCATAAAATGGAATGGTTTTCAGGTTAGTAAAGCTAATAAACTTCAAGCTTTTGCCAATATAGTTGAAATTAACTGCTCTTATGAGTCTGTTTTTATTAGCGAATGCCATAAAAATTATTAATCTCAACTAGAATTATTTTAGGGTTGCTTTTATATCGCAAAATTTTCATCTAGCAATGATTTTGAGCAACTGTGAATGTTTGCTAGAGTTAAATTTACATTTTAATATAATTTCTTTTTCTTCATTTACGACTTGAAACGTAACCAGATAGGAATTTCGTCACTTCATTTTTGCCTTGTTTTTAACTAAAACTGCACCGGCCGCTCAGTTTGTAAAAGCAATAAGAACGTGTAGACCCAGCTTTCAACATGGTACGAAGAGCAGCAAAGTATAGCACGAAATTTTAAACCTCGGAATTACCACTATTTTATTCTCCGGACGATCGTCAGCTGGGTAACTTTAAAAACTGCAATTAACATCAATCACAATTTCGTCTGAGAGAAGCTCCATAACAGACGGACTTTTGTATTCTACCCTCAAACGTACACAGAATTACATTTGTAGGTGTGCTACGTGACTGCCTAAGTTTATCCGATGGAAGTTTCTGCTCAAGAATGTTGATGTTATCGAAAATGAATATATTTTGGTGGGTAAAGCTAGCATATTGATTAGATTAGCTTTATATCTTATGCACAATCATACGGAGATGATTCAAAGCACTTATAAAATAGTTGTACATGTTGAAGAGAGTTACTTGTTTCATTAACACACCTAAGTATATTTAGGTTTCAGCTTCTGAAAAAATTCTAATTTAGCATCTACAGTTAATAAGAAAGACACAGTTTAAAGCGCCTGCAATCATTGTGAATCAACCAACAAGCAATACCTGTAGATGTATTGTACGTTCCTAGTGTGACATACAGGTACCACCGAAAGTTACAGTAGCAGGATCCACTTGATTAAAATAGGAGGGACCCTCTCGCAATAGCCATAACAATTGGACTTGGAAAGATGAGAAGACAAAGTTCGTGTTCTTTTTATGAGCAGACAGCAGGTGACTCTGCAGGTACTAGGAACGAGCAACCAAAAAAATGCTCCTCGGTGATGGAAAGTGCGTGCGTACTCAGAACAAAATCTGCCTTGTTTCGTAATCTCTGAAATTTATGCTACTGCAAAAATACGCTGCATTTCGATTCAAAAATTAAAATTTCACTCTAAATCTAAGAACTCTATTAATGCATTTAGACAAAAGCATTCAGCGAACGCTAATGGAAGCTCGCATCGCGCTTGAAGGAAATCTTCACACGTGTTCGTTTAGAAAGCAACTTCGATAACGGAGGAAAGTTGTATTGAAATTCGGGCTGTAAAATGGCGGGCTCGATGAAACAAGCATTAACAGCTCCAGGAATAGCGATGGGGTAACTAACGTCGTTTACACTCAATATGACGCGAGGCTTTTCAGATAGTGTACAATAGCAGTTCCAAGATTAACTACGAGCAATCCCCTCTGGGAATATATCGAAATACAGACCTTCAAGGTATATAGCGTTGATATACAAGGCATCGGCGCGACAATGCCAGGATTCTTGTAAATTTATCCGATGCGAAATCGAAACGAAATTCCGTGGCATTCAAACGAGACGGAATCGGAATTTCAGCGTTTTGGAAATCATACGACAAAGGTTATATAATTCATTGGCACAATGGCACGAGATGGCTTTTCCAAACAGCTACCTTCACGAAGTGATGACTCTTATATTAGGCACAAAGTTTTTGTTTGACAGCCCCCCCCCTCTGCTATTGCCTTTCTGTTTGTGCACGCTAATGTAGCGACGGTGTTAATTTTCAAAGCGACCTAACAAGCTCTGTGGCTATCTTCCTTCATTCCTCGTACAGATATATGGCATAATGTTTGAGTTTCGCGTTGGAATTCCAGATATACATTGTAGAACATGTAGCTTATCAAGATACAGAAGTACCAGCAGCTTGTAATGCGAATCAGGCAAAACTACGTTTTATTTTTTATAATTTACTGCTGTAGTTAGTACAACAGATGGGTTACTATCCTGCACATAATTTATGGTTTCTTCTGTGTTAATAAATTAATTTTGATTTTCAGTCTATAGATCGGCAGGATTAAATAAACGCCTGGATCTATAGATAACTGAAACTTAAACGAATTGGCTAGCAAAATTAAGTCGAATACACATATAGCAACCAAGAAAATAACTATGAGAGTAAAAACTACCCGAAATTCTAAAATAAGCGCATACACTGTTAAACTTCTAGAAAAGAGAAAAATAGCGAACGAAGATTAGGATATCTACAAAAAAATAAATAAAACACCAGAATATTATAATTATTAATAAACAGGAAGTTGCGTTAAGGCTTCAGGACAACTCTCTTCTCTCTTCTTTCTCAACTCCCGTTCATTTATTCTTGGATATACAGGGTGAATGAGACCACCCGTATCAGTATTTTTTTTAAAGAACGGTGAGTCGTAGAGAGTTGGGATAAAAAATTTATTATAAAAGTCATACTAAAGAATCGAATGGTGATATTATTATTTCTCGAAAAAGTCAGCATCACTAGTAGTTTTGTCCACAATGTCAGGAACTCCAAAATTTTAAATGGCACTATAAGTCGAAAAACGTATTGTTGAAAAGATCGTTAAAAAAGAAGAAAGTTTTGTAGGAAAAATTATTTTACTACTACCACCCCTTTTAAGTAATATTCGATTAAAGTTATTAAATTTGAAATTCGTTGTTAACAAACAAAATTGAAAAGTCGGCTTTTAAAATCTAGTTACCCAATTAAACAATGTTACACACACGTTTTAATGTCAATAATTCCATTTGTTGTATTAATCTACACTTATAACATTGTCTCATTGTCTCATTCACCCTGTATATCTCTCTTGGTAATGAAGTTTTTAGTAGCACTGCAGTGTTTAATTTTTGTAATACAACTTTACTTTATGCCCTGTTTGTTTACGTAGCTAGCTCAGTACCTATGGAACTCTTTAAAAATTGCCTCAGTTCGTGGCTATAAAGCATCAATATTTGGTAAATAGACGGAGCTGGCCTACATTTGTGGTATTCTCGGATGGTGAAATGAACTTGAACCACTATGCACAAGAAAAGCCACAATTTTACCAACTTAGTTCACACGTTGCCCGTAGCTGAAACTTTTAAGAAACTGGCATGGGGTAGCAAAAGCTTGTAAATCCGTGTCTTATATGTACCCAACGATTAATGTTTTCCATATGACATCGTAATCTTATCCAGTGATGCCTACAGACAAAAGGTTATCAGCCAAAGCGACCTACAAGTAATGATATGCAACTGTAACATGCCATAAGATTAGATAAACAATTAGGTTACATTGCCATAGGCAGCTTCTGGTAACCGCTGATACATAATCAAAACGAACATATCCAATAAACTTAATGCGTTTAAGCTACGATACATGCATTTCATCAGTAAATATGTACGGTTTAGAAACAACGGCGATCATTAAACAAAACTCATACTTACTAAAAGAATCTCAAACAGAGCTACGTAGCGGAGAACGCAAATGAAAATATAAATAGAAACAATGCAATGAAGATGTGTGAGACATGGAGCAAGAAAAGATAATAAGTGAACAACGAAAATTACACGATTTAGATTAAGAGAGGTAAAGGAAGATGTAGTAATAAGGCTTAAATGCAAATGAAGAGATCACACAAAGTAAGTAACTACGAAATATTGGTTCCAGAAAGCTCAAAATAGTGAAAACTGAGAGACTAGAAGAAACCTATGTCCAAGGATAGACTGATACGAGTAAGGAAGAAAAAGAAGATCAAAGTCGTACTTCTCCTTTAGTCTCCGACATTCTGCCTCTTCTAAAAAGGGCTGTATCAGTTCTTAACAAATCTCTACCAACATAAGTGAGGCACCTACCGTCGAGCGAATTTGGTGTGGTTTGGAGTGTATGGTTTTTCTGCAGTGTGATTGCAGTGTGGGAGCATCCCGGCTCTTGTGTCAATACAGACTTCTACGCCGGATCTAGAAGCTTGACATGGATAACCATTAACCATGTCTTTGATGTTCTGTTCTTTCCTGGTTGAGTATCAGGAATATTGATATTGGTCTTACACCAGATATTGCATTATTTTACAAGCATACCGTCGTTTCATCTACGCCATCCCAATACCTGGAGCTGCACTCGTTGAGCTCAGGCGGTCGTCATTCCTTGGTTTAATCCTTCATTATTCCTCGAGTTCATGTCGTTGCCATTTCTTTGCTTTATTGATTCCACAGATCGTGGCAAATTGTTAGCCAATGGTAAGCCAAGCTTTTCGCTCAGCGTCTGAGTGAGCATTTTAATTGATACGTCGCAGGCATTCAGCAAATTACTGTATCGAGCTAACTAGACCTATTTTAATTATTGCAGCAATGTGTGTGGTGGATTACCACCAATTTTAATTATGCTGGGCTAAGTTTACATATGAGATATTCTAAGAATTGACCGAATTTTTTATGGGTGGCTAACTTGTTAGTAGGCCATCAAAATTGACTTCCGTAACTTGTATACTGTCGTGACGTCATGAGCATCGGTAGAATAGGGATTACTTGTTACGGGTTTCAGTAGGTCTAGCTTGAAACGGCGTTAAATGCCTTTTTAGGTAAGTTAGTTATCACAGCCATCTCAGATTTCGTGAGAACGCGTTTTAAACGAAGTTTTCTTTATGAAAAATAAGAGTTTAGACAGAGAAAATCTGTGCACAGCACACAAATACGTTTTTCCAGGTGCAACTGTTTTGACTATCACGAACGGGCCCTTGTTCTTACAGCCTACCACCCACCACTCCCACAACAGGATCGAGTAACCTTTAAGCTCGTTGCTTATCGTAAACGGGATTTTCTCTGTAACAATTTCTTATTTGATTTATAGTACTTTCTATTGTATTTTTTATTAGTTTAGCTTAAAATGCGTATTTTAGTGTAAATAAATAGTGCTGTGCTGAATACCATGCAATTTTAGCGACTTGTCAAACTCTGCGCAGTATTTTCGTTATCTCTGTATTCTTCCACTATTAAGCAGAGTCCTTCAGTGTAGGTATCTGGCAAGTGAGGCGTATGGTCAGAAAACTTGGGTTCAAACGGCAATAATTCAACTGCAACACAAATTTCTGCCAACTTCACTACGATTCTCTACTCCAGTTTCGGCAACAGGGGTGTCAAAATTCCTAAACTTCCTTCTTCTTAAGGTTTCATCTCCATTTAAGAAAAGTTGAAAACAGTCATCGCAAACCCCATTTGGCCTTTTGTTGCTCTAAATGAGAAATGGGCATCAAAGCGAGTTCAATCTTTGATATTCTTCGCCCCAAAATCCGGGCGCTCAAGATCACACTGTGCAAATGGTTTATTTCAGTGTACATAAAAGCGTGCTTTCAGCTGATTTCTTAGGCAATTACGCACTAGCGTTTAATAAAACTAATGAATTTACATTAACTCGTGCCATTTTACTTCCAAAGGCCTTTGTTATAAATACGCATATAATAACAGGCAAATGTGCCCCTATCGACACAATCAAAACGCTGAATAGCAAACTAGTATGTGCTTACTACGAAGTGAAGCGCTTTTTCCGGAGATCTCAAATGCAGTCACTAGGAAACGCAGCATTCCTTGGTGGAATTTGTCTCAAAATGATCTTGCATCAGGGCACATACCGATCGAGCGTACACCAGAGAAATGAGCTATTGCTGCAGGACATTCCGCCGGACGATAAAGGCCTAACCACCATTTAAGTAGTACAGGAACAAAATTAACAAGGAAATAGCTTACCCTGAGATGAAAATCGGGCCTAATACATTTGCAAGTGGAAGCATACGCCGCGTTTCTTGACATGAAACAAAATGCTGCTAATAACGTACTTGATAAATATATTAATATCCCTTTAGAAGGCTTGAATTAGGTGGCCTGCACAGCCACTGAGCGCTTAATTCGAAGAAAGCCACTCAAAAATGTCAAGCCAGGCCTCTACCTCGAAGGTTATGCATTTTTTCACTGAATTTAACATTCCTTCGCCCGGTTTCTTGGGGAAGAGGTGTGCGCAGGGTTATTTAAATTAGAGAAGTGAGCCAGCATCGGAGGTGCGGTTCGCAAGAACTGCACAAATTATGTGGCTGTCCCTACTTGATATGAAAGATAACGCAATAGTTATTATTACACTGTACATTGTAAGTCAATATAAAAGAGTCAATATTTCAGTGGAGATAGAAAATTATTAAAAACAAATAACGCTTGAACGTTTCGAAACTATTTTCTGTGCGATGCTTGAACTCAACACAGATATCCAGTTATAAGTTTTATTCGATTATTATAGTTGCTTCAGGCAAAGGTTCACCTTAGGTACGTTCCATTTATCATGAAATATTATATTGAAATGTTCCAGTCGTAAAAACACAGATGTAATCAATCAAGTATACTCGAATGGAATTGCATATACAAGAAGCTTAAAATTGCCTGAAGTTTTATTTACCTTAGTTTAATGCGTTTAGACATAGAAAATGTCAGCGCCATTAGATATATTTATCAGTTGCAAACTTAATTCACGTATTTTGTAAAATTTACGTGGTCCTCAGTCATTTAATAAATTCGTTAAACGAAACATTGTTCTATTGAATAGTATGATTTTACCGATGATTGTATTTTCTTGCTATTTTTTTAAATGTGTTAGTAACTTTACCTTAACGCCTGTCCGTACTAGTATAACTTCACGTCCGACTGTATTTTTAAAATGTCAGTATGTGTAATTTTGAAGCAAGGGTAGTAACGTAAAAACATAAGAAGGACGCCCAAGTTTGATGTAGATATTTTAAACAGCAACAAAGGAAGCCCTTAAAATGCTATTATACTCATATTTTTAATGCGAGTAATATGATTTACTGGTTACATCGAACTGCTTTCGGGTCGTTATCGGATTTACTACAAATCCATCTCGACCCTAAATGAAACGAATTTTCCCTGTTCCTTGCCGGAAGGGTTCATAGCTTACGATGCGAAATGTATCAATATCTGCCATTCTCACTCCCCATTGTTGTTGCAGAAAATCGAGTTGTAAGTCGCTTCTCATCCCAATTTCCTTAGATAAAGGAGGGGAGAAAATTTCGCAATATCCAGCTCGGGTGAGCGAAACGTACTTATTTAAGGACGGTTGGGGACAACATGATCTCGGCAAGCCTATCTTCACTGCAAACTGTTCCCTAATCTAATCAGCCACGCACTGCTTACAGGCTTTCAGCGACCTTCATAACAATTTCCTTAACAGTTCTTGCTAATAACCCACAAGCGCTGGCAGACGCGTAAGAGCAAATTTTGCCTTTCTGCAAAATCTTGCATTGAGACAGATCGCACTTATAAGTAATATATCAAACATAGTGGAAATTGGTTTTGAATATATAAAATATTTTATTTCCCATAATTTTATAAATATATATTCACAACTCAATTAATTCCTACGTTTAAATGCAAAGTAGTTTATTTGTAAATGTTATATAGACTTCGTCAAATTATAAAATGTTAAATGACAGTTTGACTGAAGCTCGTTGTACATGTTCATGTAACTGGCTATATTAGTTTTTATATTTATCGAGTGTGCCAGGCCTGTACGTGTTCAAAACCGTATAATGCAAAAATAATTGAGTTTTAATTTGTTGGCGGAAAACCATCTATATATTTATTTCACAGTAGCTTTGTTTTATGTTCAAGTGCTGTTTTCTATTTGCCTTTAGTTGTTACATTAACGAAAAGTTGTTATGGAAAGGTTTTTTAGCCACCTATAAAACAAAATGGGATCGAGTATTCTACCTTGGGGTACGCTAAATGTTATAGACCTGTGATTTGACGCATAAGTATCTATAATGCCTTTACTACCTGGTCAGCGTGCTGCCACATTCTAATAACGATTGTAAGAATGGTACTCCACAAATGCCATATAATCGTAGTTTATGAAGTGAAATATCATGAGATGCAATAGAACGCCTACAACAATACTACAAAATGTAACAAGTATTTTTCCATGATCTTGCAGTCTAGTAATTAATTATGTTTCTACAATTTTAAATGTAGCGGGTAGTAGCGGAATTAGTCCATAATTTTCAGTAACATTTTCCTTTTATTTTTTATAAATCAGCATAAGGCCGTTCTAAATTTCGTAGGAATAACCAAAAGTAAACTGTGAATGCATCGGCTAAAGATTAGAATTTATCAATGGTTTGCTTTATTATTGTGACTGAGCCCTCATCCAAACCGTGAAAATTTTTATCCTCAAATAGATTTTACTTCCATTCCAGTAAAAGTGAGAGAAAAGAAAAGAGCCCTACTGTGAAAACAGATCATTGAGGTAATTCCATGAGTTAGTGTTGGAGTGTAACGGTTGTTGCAATTTGGAGCTAACTATTGCTGATCAGTATGTATCAAGAGTATTAGTGGAGGGCGCAAAGTATTTATTTTTGCTTATATTAACATTTTTATGAGGCACAAATCTTGTAAAATTATGACATAATATTTTAAACTTTTTTATATTTTTTTAATTTGAAATTGTATAGGAAATAGAAAGCGTCAACTGGTTAAGCCAGGATTAGACTGTATTTTAGAAGCAAAATTACTTGTGGCCACCTGCATTCTTCGGTATGTAAAAATGGGTCACCCTTGCAAGTGGCTTGACATGTTTCCGCATTATTTCAAGTCTTTTACTCTTTGTCGTGTTTCTTTCTTTGGTAGCTCAGTTGCTACAACCTGGAGTTTGTCTATTTAGGAAGTGGTCGTCAAAATATCTGCAACTGAACATCTCTCAAAGTAATTTCGGGTTATCACTTACTATGTTAGTCAAATTTTACTAACTTTTACTCTGATGATTTTTCAAATTAAACCCAAAGTTTAGTTTTGGCCCACTAATTGCACCAGCATATGGTCGAATGCCTAAGCTCATTTCAATCAGTAGTATCAAAACAAAAATAACAGATATAAAACTAAATTGTATGTTGTATTTAAATAATTAGGTCTTAATTAGGGTTAAAAAATATATGTACATAGATATTGTCAAAAACAAAAATTCTTTTTGGTAAGTGAATCTGCGTTCGGTGATTCTGGACGGTCTGCAACCCAATGAGCACGTCTGCTCGGTGGATTGCTGTCTCTGAGCGCATTTGAAGTAGGTCCGGTGGTTCGTAATACCAACGCGCGGCGGCCTCCAACGTCTTTTTTAAACAAAATTATATCGCACGTCCTTTCCGGGTTCAAGATGACGGTGTTTACAGTTTGCGGTCTGGAAAATATTACAAAACTAAGTGAATGCTGGTAGTACATAACATCAAAAAAAGTTCTACCCAGCGGCAAACTGTTTAGTACTTTCCTCTTACAAGTGATAAAAAGTCGCACGACCTTGCGAGTGGGGTTTAGGCGGGAGGGAGGTAGAACGGTGGTAAAATGGTGGGTTTCAACAGTTTTTCCCAAATATCTCGTTAACGATGAGGTTTAGTGCGAACTTTGTCTTATAGATAATTTTTCTACAATTTACAATAAAAAATATCTTATGCATTTTTGCGCTCCAGTAAGGGATTGCGGAGATTTTGAGGGGGTAAAGATCTAACTTTTTCTATTTGGCTAAAACAAGGACGAACGCCTATGAACTCGTAATATTCGCTCCAAGTGTATTATAAAAAGGTTCAAGGAAGTGGGGAGGCCAGATGTTTGTGGTGAAGAACCCAGCACAAAAGACAAACAACATTTGTCCATATCATCCACTACTACACATGTTGAAGTGAAAGTGAAAGATGCAATTAATGTCACTCTTGGACATGCAGAATTTCTAACTAATTAAGCACAAGATGCAAGTGATTGCTCTCATCACGGTACACTTACAGCAAGCTGGCTGCAAAGTGATTTAGGCAGAAGGGTGATGCTAACACCAAGATCGGGTTTACTGTATTTGACGAATCAAAAAAGGAGAAAGAGGCTATCGTGATTGGCAATGACACCGATTTATTGGTCTCGTTGGCTGTTCATGCTCCAGCCAACAAACAGTTGAAGATGGCTGTACCGAAGAAAGGTAACCAAGTAGAAAAAGGTTACTGCATTGGAAACGTTTAGCATGGTATCGGGGAAATGGAGGATGTTCTCTTGACAGTTTAAATTTAATTTGCAATAAAAATGGTCTTATGCATTTTTACTTAGTGACGCAGAAATAGCATAGAAACATTTGCATGCATGTATGTATGAACGTCTATGTGTGTGTATCTGATAATATACCTACATTGCTTTCCTCCTTCGACGTTTTTATCTTCATTTTGCCTATATTTCGGTTTGAATGATTCATCATATTGTTTTTCCCTTTCCCATTTGTGCTTTTATAATTATACCTACTTAAATAACCTCCTTCAATTTTCCTTTTCCTACAAAGTCTTGTCCAGTTGCCCAAATAGCCCAAAATTTGGATCCGGCTCGAAGGACCAATGTAAAAAAGGTAGCCAAATCCACTCTAGAACCAGGTTAAGTCCTTGACAGGAATTGAAGCTTAATTCGTTGTTATAAGAGATAGTGTGAGACGGTCAGGCCAAACCACCTCGTTACTGACAATTGTAGCCTTCGTCAACCACTATCAATGAATATACGATCATTGCTAAAGGTATATTAAATCTAAAATCACAATACAGAACTATATATACAGGTAATGTGTGTAGTGTTTTCACAACCTATTAGTAAAATTACATTAGTCTGCGTTTAAGATAGCGTAATGTATACACTTTGTTTGTCATCTAACCCACTGGCCGCGCAAACTGCACCGCTTGTAAAAGGCGATTGCTGCATGCATCGTAATATGACCTACTATGGTTGATAAACTGCAGCGTCTGTTTGTAAACACGGAATTGGCACGCTTTTGCTAGTTATGTAACTCGCTTACATGTGTTTTTTTGTATTTGCCCAATTTCACTTTGTTTTACACTCTTAATGTTAAATCCATGTTTAAACGAAGTTTGAACATCCATCTTTTGTCATATCTTCCTAAAAAGAGATAATTATGTGGATGGAATTAAAACAAGGTTAGCTACAAACTTTATATAATAAGCTTAAATACAAACTATTATGAAAATTGTTTTTCTTCACGATACATGCTTATCAGTAAATTCAATGAAAAGTACAACGTACGAGGTAATTACCTAATAATAAATAACAGCAATCAGTAACCTAAAAATATTCAAGCTTTTCTTCATGTTGAAGATTATCTTCATAGATGCCGTCACCAATTCTTTTCCAACCCCATTTTGGTGAATCTTTATTGATATTGAGCTATTACTGCACTTCATGGTAAACCTTAAAAAAGTGTTGTTGTGCAGCTGTTGAAGTGGGGTAAAGTACAGCCAACCTGAAATTTGTGTGTACAGGCTCTTTTGCGATGGTTTGCAAGTAACATTAATGGCGCAGAGTATCCAAATTATCGGCATTTGTTGATGTCAATATCGAAAAGAGGAAATGGTTTCCAGCATCAGCTACCGCATCTGGGTCTGCATTTGGGTTGAATTTTTCTTCTTGGTTACCTTTCCTCGGTTTAGCCATCTTGAACTGTTTGTTGGCTGAAGCATCAACAACCAACAAGACCAATAAATCGGTGTCATTGCCAATCACGATAGCCTCTTTTTCCTTTTTTGATTCGTCAATTGCAGTAAAAACTATCAAGGTGTAAGCATCACCTTCTGTCTGAATTATTTTGCAGCCAGCTTGCTGTAAGTGTACCGTGATGAGAGCAATCAGTTGCATATTGTTCTTACTATTAGTTAGAAATTCTGCTTGTCCAAGAGTGACATTAATTGCATCTTCCACTTTCACTTCAACATGTGTAGTAGTGGATGGTCTGTGCAAATGTAGTTTGTCTTTTGTGCTGGGTTCTTCACAATAACCATCTGGCCTTCCTACTTCCTTGAACCCTTTATATAATACACTTAGAGCGAATATTACGAGTTCATAGGCGTTCATGCTTTTTCAAGCTAAACATCAAAAGTTATATTTTTATAATGGTGAGGCACTAACACCCCATGAAAAATATTGGCCTGCAAGGCGGAAGGTTCATGACACGTGGTGATGTGGTGAGCATCACGCATTAGACAGCCGCATTACTACCCCTTGTTCTTGCAAACGCAGGTCCCCAATTATTTAAAGCGACTGGGTAGGCCGCCCGCCAGGCATCGATCTGGGATTACATTTTTACTCCCTCCATATCTCCGCAATCTTTTACTGGAGCGCAAAAATGCATAAGATAATTTTTATTGTAAATTGTAGAAACATTTTGTATAATGCAAAGTTTGCACTAAACCTCAGCGTTAACGAGATATTTTCCGAAAACTGTTGAAACCTACCATTTTACCACCGTTCTACCCCCTCGCGCCTAAACCCGACGTGCAAGGTCGTGCGACTTTTTACCACTTACTAAGAGGAGAGTACTAAACTGGGTAGAACTTTTTTTTTTATGTTTAGGTTTTGACATTTTTTAGCTATATTTACTGTACTATAAGTAGACAAAGCTATGATGACGCGTTCCAACTCGACTTGGCCTCATACTGAGTCTTGTAGTCGTTGCCTTACGACTAATACGTTGTGTTGCGACGAGCACACGTAACAAATGAATTAAAGAGAAGAATGAATAGTTGTACAGGTTTTCTGTGCATATTTGGAAAATTCAGTTTAGCGCTAATATTTAGGGGTGGAACTAACAGGACAATCTCTTTCTAATTACAGGATAAATGTGTATCTCCTAATTTCTATGTCAAATATGTTTAACCATTCTAGCTTATTAACAGAGTGACTATATACATCTAAATACATAATCAAGTGGAAAAACTCATTTGCAATGAACGGGGACTTGTTTATATCCAAAAGCTACGTCTTTGATAAATGTTTGTAGGGCGGAAATATTTTTAACATTTTGGGCTCTACTGAGTACTGAGGAAGAAGAATGGAAACCTAGAAAATATGATGTGGGTGATGAACACTTTGGGACTGCAGCATTATCAAACTCCCAGCTGCGTCAGGAAGTGGAATAAGTTATCCTGCTGCGACGTGACAGGAAAATATGCAAAGGGTAAATTATTTAGAAGAGCCGCCGTTAAGAGCGGCGTTTGTTTTGTCAATAACGCCAGCGTGCCATCTGTTTATTCTGTCTTCCTGTAGTTAGATATTGATGATTTAGCCCTGGATCTTTAAATACGGCTTAAGCTTCTAAACAAAGCGCCGCGATCCCGCAACAAACATCAAATAACTCGAAATGTCAGGCAGCTCCCTGCAGCAAAGAGAAATTTCCCTCGGGCGCTAGTGACGACATAGACGATTCCTGCCTTATGTCTGTGCTGGTAAAATCGTTTGGGTCTCAAAGAAAAATGTGTGCTAATTCCGAAAGGCCCACGAGTACGCAGTGACGGCGCGGAATTTTAAAGCAGGCGATCTCTTTCCACCGGTGGAAATCCTGGAACTGTGCCAACTTTATTTTAGTTGAGTCACGGAAACATGTTGCCACTTTAAACGTTGGAGCGCATTTCGCAGCGGAATAGATTGTAGGCCCTCCATTGGCTAAACAGTCATTGTGAGTAGATTCCCGACAGAACACCCTTTTCAATACCCTTTGTTTAGGCTAATTGGCTTTTGTGACCGAACCTCACGCTGCTTGAATTCGTTAGTTTTTTTTGCTCGATAAATAATTGGTATTTGCATTTGGTTATATACATACAATCGTGGAAGCCGTCTGGTTAATTCCATTATATGACCCTTCTTCTTTTTTTTAAGTGCCTTGCAGATTTCTGTTAGCAATTAGAGTTCTCTATTTATGACCTAAATATTTAATTTTGGCAAATATATAAGTAAAAGCAAATTTTCAAAGCTACGCCAATATCAAAGAGCATACACAATAGCTTCTGTAAGGTAGCATAAAGCTGGTACACCTAAATCAATACGATGGGTTGAGCAGTGTGCAAAAGGTTCAACTAAATTGTTGCTTCCCACATTACTCTCTGTCTCTCTGTGATTATTTCTCCTGACAGTTGCGATTTCTTTTTTAGAAAAATGCCCCGAACTTACTTTTTACAGTATTCTGCCGTAACTGTCGTTATTTCAAACTTTTTGTGATCTCTTTCTCTAATTTTGTATTGTCATCCGTGTTGAGTGAGGTGCGTACATGTATATTAAAATAGTGGCTAAAAAAGTATAGAGAAATAACATTTAAGATGCTAAAAAAATATGTGTAGCAATGGGAAGGGGCATGTAAGTTCAATATATTTCAATTCCTCCATTTAAGGGTGAGCTGCTATAGGAACCTGGCGTCTCTCTTCATTTAAGAATCAGAATTACAGAATGGAATAGAAAAAGGAAAAGTGAAGAAGGAAAGAAATTTCAGGATATTCAGAAAATTGACAAAGGAATGCAGTTACTGGAGCGACACGATCTACTTATGGCAAATGGTTTATTGAAAATGTAAAGCTAGACCTTCAGGGTTACAGACACTGTTAGTATAAAATCTCTCAAACACAACAAACTTTATGATTACTTAGATACAATTGCCGGCTGGCCAGGTCAGAAAGACGGTGTGCAGTTCTTTAAGTAGTGACAAATGATTAAAAGCCAAAATGGGAACAACGAATCTTTACGAATTAACGAAAGTTGTATCCAAGAATTCAACTGAGAATTCGTAAACTCAAGTAGCAAATAATTTCTTGCAAGAAAAGCTCTAATCATGCACAGGAAGCAGTAACAAATAAAAAGGCCAAAATGTTAATATTACAGTATAATTGCTCCTAATTCGGTAGAGTTCAGTACAAATATCAGATAATTAATAGCACAAATGCGAGTAAAGATTAGTACGAATTTTAAATAATTATTGGCAAATTTAAGGTTTTAACGTATCTTCTCTATTTTCCAAACCAAGTTGGTGTTTAATTATATTTTATCTAAATGTACCTTAGTTGTATTAATATACATCCCATTCTTATACTACCCAAAAAAACATTACCTCTTTTGGAAGTTGTCTTATTGTTGTCACTTTGACATATTTTAATTACACAATCTGACGTTTGACATTATGTCATAACAAACACCCTTTTGTAACTTCGACTAACTAGCTCGGAATAATGAAACTCCTTTCTCTCAGCTGTTTAATAGCATTGACTTTTATATTCTAAATAATAATATATGTGATATTTTATCATGTTTCACTGCATATAAAGCTATTTTAATTCCGCTAATTCAAGCTTTCAATTAGAAGCCACAAGTAAGGGATATTTTACCCTCAACGTGATTTTAAATGAAGTATTGTCAATGTTATTTTAATAACCGTTATTTTCAGTAAACACGCATTTGGTATCTCTAATAACTGCCACCAGTCATTCAAACAACTGTTCTATTCATGTACTGTAATAACCAACTAGATATTAAACATTAAAATAAATATTACATGCACTTGCATGTTGCATTACAAGGTGCACCTCAATAACATTCGGCTTGCGAGGACAAAGGTTTACACAACAGTCCTAACAAAGGTAGAAATTTGATCCAAAACAGTGTGAAATTAAATGCGGTTGCAATTAACCTGGACGCCGTGGTTGGGAAATCAATTCGTGAAGCGAATTGTTCAATAGCAGCCGAAATCCGATTTGGTAGCAATCGATTGGTTCAGTGATATGATCTGGTATAATTTCACTTAAAGAATGGAAGACAAAACCTGAACGTAGCTTCCTTTGAATCCCTTCTGCACGCTATGTGATTATACATATTTGAAGGTTGGAATGCAGGTGCGAGAAAAAAATTCTCCGCAAAACTGCCCGGGCTACAACAATCCGCAACTTATGTTGGGACCACAAACCAAAACAACCATTATCCGTAAGCCCTTAAAGTCGCAGGGCAATTTGAATGAAGGAGGTCTAGTTCCTTCGCCCTGGTAGCGACGATGAGCCCTTTGGCAAGCGTTTTTAGCTGATCTTCGTGTTGCTAATTGAAGATTCCTATTTTGATGGTTGCGATTTGGCGATTTTAGTAGATGATTGTTCTCTCGGTCTGAAATATGACGACTCCGTCACCGATTTTAAGCCAGCGCAAGAAATTCGTTTCAAAAACCAAACAGCTCCCAGCAAGTGAACGGGGCGTGGCTACCAGTATTCTCGTTTTGGATGCGACCCTTGTGAGAGCACGTGGCATCAGTCGTCACTTCGTCAGCCAACAATATATAGGCCTTCCAGGCTTTTGAATTTCTGTTCACGTTCTATCAGTGTATTGGAGAATTCCGTGAGATATTGCTTTATCTCGATTACATCATGTACCGGCGCCATCTTCGTAGCAACACTTACGTCGACGCATTCCCGTGATGCCACCACACGCCGCATAAGCTGCAACTAACGTGCGTTTGTTTGAATCCGAGATTCGCCAAAAAACCGTGACTGATTTCGCTTGTACGGTTGCCGCCAACTGTTCGGTTTTCGATCAAACCAGCATGTCGCTGAAAAGTCGCTGCTGGACCGTCACCTTTTTTGGCTCAGCACCGGTGTGCCCGAGTTTATTTCTACCTCACGTACGTCAGCAAATTACTGCATTAAGCTAAGTAGATCTTCGTTATTGTGTTAATTCGAGCCCAAACTCATATGTATTCGTACCGTGGTACGATTTTAATAAGTTGGAATGTATCAGATAGTACCAGAAACTAGTGGTATGTGTTAATAACGTTAATATTTATACAAAAAATTAGAAAATTATAGGTACACATATGAATTCGTATTGTAATTTTATAAAATGTGCTACGTCTCCTTTAGCAGCAATAACAGCTTGAATTCGTTTCGTCATGGTAAATAAAGTTTTACGAGAGAAGGGGAAAAAATTCTGCCATTCTCAAACACTACTAATTTGTTAATTGTGCAATTTGAAGTACATGTTAGGACTTCTCTATGTAGTCGCCTGACAAATCAATGCAGGTTCCTAATGCCCTCCTTATAGAAATCTGAAGTTTGGCCCTCTAACCACGAAGTCACTGCAGTTTTTAAGCTGTTATCATCTCGGAAATACGTTCCAAGTAGATGAGCTTCCAATTTTCTGAACAATCATAGGGTGCCAGGTCTGGCAAATAAGCTGAGCGTGGAAGTACTTCGAAGCCCATTTCCTTCACTGTTGATGTCGCTGAAGAGCATTTGTGTGAGGACGCATTATCGTGTAACAAGAGAACCCCTTTTCGCACTAGTTCGCGGCGTTTGATTTTGACTTCATCCCATAATTTAGTCATAAGGTTGTAGTAATACACCCCATTAATGGTAAGATCACTGTCGAGAAAGCCTATAAGCAAGACGCCTCGAAAATCCCTGAAAACTGAGAGCTTCACTTCGCCTGCTGAAGGTTTCACCCTGAACTTCTGTTAAGTGTTTTCGACCTCTTTCGTTTTGCTCAAAATTACGTTGAGTTGATGTCGCTTTAATAGTTTTTTTTGTCTTGATAAATTTCTGAAGACGGCTCTGCTTAAAGTTTAACCCTGAGTCTTAAAGCTACATGTTAAATTCCATTTGGCCCAAATAATAATGCGTTCACGATCCGTAGATTTTGTCCCGTCAACAGTCTTTGGAAACACGTAGTTTATTAAAAGCATTCCCGCCCAGTTTAAATTTCGTCGAATTGTGTCCGTGAATTCATTCTTTGGTTTGCATTGTTGATAACCCAGGCTAACGCTAAGTTTTGTGTATTGCTTTTTGTTGTTCTTGAAATTTGATATTTACGCCCGTGGACTTCCGTGCGTGACATGGAAAGTGTGTGTGAACCGTTTTCTTTGTGCTTTGTTAACCGGGACTTCCCCGAATTCTGCTAAGTCAGATATGACCTCAGCCGCCGAAGGCTTTCGTTGTTTGCATTTTCTCGCCTACGCATTTTACGTCCAGGTTTGGGACTATTGAAATAAAGTTTGATAAACCCTTAGTTAACCGTGCATGTGGGATTATTAATTTTGGAGTTCAAAACTTTCTTCCGTTACGTTGTTCTTAAGCCCTGTGCATTTGAAATAATTAATTAGTAGCGAACCCCCGAATAAGACAGTTGTGTGGTGAAGTTCACACCCCGGTCCTCGGAGCCGGGGGGGTTATGTTGTTTCGTGCTTAAGTAAGAATGTATTGGGTGGTTTTCGCGCGGCAATTAATGGAGTTTCTATCGTGCCGTAATCACCATGGCAAAGTTCGTCGGAATTTTGAGTGCCGAGGGAGGCAATGTTTTAGTACAACGTATTTGTGGGGCGACGAGGTGTCCTTTCGTTTTGGAGTTCTTGCTCATTGGATTATGAGAAGAACAATTTTGCACTATTGCACATCAAGATAAGACGCTTCTTCTTCAAGCCTCCATTCTCGTATTGGGAAGTTTTGCATCTGCAGATCCGGTTACGTCGTGCTATCTTCACCGCCGCCCTTGGAGATTGTTCGTAAGGGGAACTCCAGCCGAATTTCCGACCTCACCGTCTTCAAAGCTGTGGGTGCTGTAATTGCTGCCGCCGCTGAGCTCCTCCGGATTCCTGCCCTGTAAGGTTCACTGACCACCTGAAGCATGTTTTGACTCGAGGTAGGCCCGATTTTGTTTATTGTATCTCGCTGTGTATTGTTTATTGTATTCCGTCGTGTACTACGAAAGTGCCTGGATGCCTAGTGTACGCTGCATTTCGTTTTGAACTTTGCGCCGGCTAATATTATAAAGGAAACCTTATTTGATTATGTGTGAGTTGTGGGAAAATATCCTTGTTATGTTTTTTTGTAACAATGTACTTTTTGTTTTGTAATTAGCCATTAAGGTAACTCTTGCTTGGGATCCCCGACAATTTTTCAGTTAGGTTGTATCGTATGTAAAATCAACTTGAAATTCATTGTGTGTTTTGATTATTAAAGACTAATTTGTTAAAGACAGCCTATTTTATTAGTAGCATTTGAGAAACCTTTGGGGTCTTCTACCCGTAATTGGCCAAGGCCACCTGTACTAAGTGTAAAGCCAAAACATGTCTCTTTTGAGAAGCAAGCCCTAAGACTTGGGCTAGTGTCAGTTTTCTTTTGTGTTGATCTTCTAGGAGGGTGGCCAATTTTAAGGTAAGCTATCTGTTTCACGGCCATCCTGCATTTTGTACCAGTCGGCCTGGAGGGAGCTTGGTGAGCGACGGCGAGGAGCAGGCAGTTTACAGCCAACCCAATACTCCGTGGTAAGCTCTGTGGCATTTCTCGTTTTGGGCCACGAGGGCTGTTAATCTCATCAAAACGAGTGGCGTCCTTAGGCAATTCTTTTAAGCAATCTTTAGGGTAAGTGGCCGTCGGTTTTTCTTGTACTCTCGAACCACGCCTTCCGTCTGAGCTAAGTGCAGGTAACCGGAGAAACAAAATCTGCTCCAGCACATTAAGATCTGTGTTCTTTGTAGTAAAGCCGGCGAACCCTATAGTTTGTACCCGATTTTTGACAGTGCTCTTGATCAATGTCGATCTGAGCATTTAATACCGTAACAGAGTTTCTACAAGTTCTTCATCGTGCGTGCAAGTCAAATAAAACAAACAATAATGCAATTTAAGTTAATAATGCTAAATTGTTCCATTTAAGGAGATGTAGATTAATATAAATTTATTAACTGATCGTTTGAATTATTTAACATTGCAAAATTTCACAAAACCTGACCATGCTGCATATAATCTAAAGGATTCAACTATAAGTTACGCTATTTAAAATCATTTTTACGAATGTCTATTTATTTATTTTATTTGAAGAATTATGTGGAATACTTAATTTAGCGCTATTGAAATGTAATTTACGTTTAAGAAAAATAAATGATCTATTAAGTTAATTTCTTGCTTTATTTCCTATGCCTGCAAGTAGCCGCCAACGTAGCAAGTTTCTACAACAAGTTCTTCATCGTGCGTGCAAGACAAATAAAACAAACAATAATGCAATTCAAGTTAATAATGCTAAATTGTTCCATTTAAGGAGATGTAGCTTAATATAAATTTATTAACTGATCGTTTGAATTATTTAACTTTGCAAAATTTCACAAAACCTGACCCTGCTGCATATAATCTAAAAAAGGATTCAACTATAAGTTACGCTATTTAAAATCATTTTTACGAATGTCTATTTATTTATTTTATTTGAAGAATTATGTGAAATACTTAATTTAGCACTATTGAAATGTAATTTACGTTAAGAACATAAATGATCTATTAAGTTAATTTCTTGCTTTATTTCCTATGCCTGCAAGTAGCCGCCAACGTAGCAAGTTTCTACAAGTTCTTCATCGCGCGTGGCAAGTCAAATAAAACAAACAATAATGCAATTCAAGTTAATAATGCTAAATTGTTCCATTTAAGGAGATGTAGATTAATATAATTTATTAACATATGATACAATACAAGTATTGATATGTAAATACAATATAAAACATATGCGCAAATATAGAAGGAGCAAATTAAAATGCATTATTTGCAATTATAAATCGCTGCGACAAGTTTCGGATTGAAATTTCTGCAGCAAGCGTTCGGCCAAACAAACAAGACTTACTTTAAAATGCTCTAAATGTACAAATAATTTCTGCGAAAAACGTTAAATTAACGCACGAATTTATAACATGAACACTTGTATTTATTAAACAGTCAATCTTAAAAAATGCTTTTAAATAATGCACCTTAAGCGTTATCAACTTGCGGCCAATTGCTGATCTCTTGCTTTTTGTTTGCACGCATACTACCTATTTGCAATCGATTATTGATTTGGCTGCCTCAGCAGCGAGCGAGCGAAAATCGGTCCACCCCGCTGTAATCATCATCGTAACATATTTTTATTATTATTATTATTATTATTAACCTCCTAGGCTCGATATGCTTCAAAATGTAGTCATGTTTATAATAAGACGTAGCATAGAACAATTCAAATGGATTCCGATGCACAAACACCTGGGCATATCGCAGCATCCGAAAAGGCATCTGATTAACCTTTAGATTTAGAAGAAACAATAGAGATGTATAAGAAGTTGTTATACTTTCAATGAAATCGCATACTACCTTTCCAGCCTCAATATTCGACGCATAGCAATCACCCTCGGCGCTCTACCCTTTTAGACTAGATACTAGTAGGCTTGAAATGTAATTTACGTTTAAGAAATAAATGCTATATTAAGTTAATTTCTTGTTTTATTTACTATACCTGCACGTTGGTGTCAACGCACATGCCAGCCAGTCAGCCCTTCAACTCTTATATTAATATAATAATTCGTATAGCACGCATACACATACACACGCATAGAATAAAAATACAAAATTGTTTTATAAATTTATTTTCAAAATGCAATACAATTATTAAAATGCAACTATAGAGGTAGCATATAAATACACGCACAAATATAGAAAGTGCATATTAGAAAATATATTTGCAAAAATAAGTATAAAATTAGCGCATTTCACGCGCATAGAATAAAATACAAAATTGTTTTTATAAATTTATTTTCAAAATGCAATACAATTATTAAAATGTAACTATAGAGGTAGAATATAAGTACACACACAAATATAGGAAGTACATATTAGAAAATATATTTGCAAAAATAAGTATAAAATTAGGGCATTTCACTAGGCGCAGATTAATATGCATTAATTTTAAATACAAAATTGATTTATAAATTTATTGGTAAATACAATGCAATTATTGAAATGTAACTATAAAGCTGGAATATAAGCCCATACACAAATAAAATTAATTAATTTCGCTAGACGTATGCATTTATTATCATATGATCCAAGCATTGATCATTTACACAATTCTTCGACAATTTTGTAATATACCCAAGGCAATGTGGTATAACAAATTTCTACTGCAGGTTCTGTAACTTACGCGTCGGTCATTTGCTTCCGCTCTCCGAAAAATTTATTGGCAAATACAATGCAATTATTGAAATGTAACTATAAAGCTGGAATATAAGCCCATACACAAATAAAATTAATTAATTTCACTAGACGTATGCATTTATTATCATATGATCCAAGCATTGATCATTTACACAATTCTTCGGCAATTTTGTAATGAGCCAAGGCAATGCGGTATAACAAATTTCGACTTGCAAGTTCTGTAACTTACGCTCGGTCAAACCATTAGCCATTTGCTTCTGCTTTTATAAGTTTATTTTCAAATGCAATACAATTGTTAAAATGTAACTATAGTTAGAATATAAGTACACGCAGATTAATATGCATTTTATTATCATACGATCCAGTATTGTAAATAATTTATTTTAAAATACAAAATTGATTTTATAAATTTATTGGCAAATACAATGCAATTATTGAAATGTAACTATAAAGCTGGAATATAAGCCCATACACAAATAAAATTAATTCATTTCACTAGGTGTATGCATTTATTATCATATGATCCAAGGCATTGATCATTTACACAATTCTTCGGCAATTTTGTAATGAGCCCAAGGCAATGCGGTATAACAAATTTCTACTGCAAGTTCTGTAACTTATGCGTCGGTCCTTTGCTTCTGTTCTCCGAAATTTCAAACATCGAACAAGTATTGATAATAATTTATTTTAAAATACAAAATTGATTTTATAAATTTATTGGTAAATACAATGCAATTATTGAAATGTAGCTATAATGCTGGAATATTGACAAATGGGAATTATATTTGACAAATAGTGAAACACAATTGATGCACGGTGAAAAGCAATCGGAAAACTCTGTATTTAAAGTTAAATTTATTTTAATCTAGTTTCCCGCAAATTTTGTAATATTTCAAAAGACGTTTTGAGGTCTGATCTAATACTCGCATTAACCCTAAGATAATACTTGCGAATTTCTTTTAAATGCCATAAAATTATTTGAGGCAACTCAGCGTCGGTAAAATAAGAATGAAATTCTTGCAATAAGAGAACACGTTCGGCTGTTTTAGTAGCATGCAAATCAAATCTAGTTTCTCGTAATTTTAGCAATATTTTAAATGCATTTTTGAGTTCTGCTTTAATGTTGCTATGAACTTGAACATAATGCTCACGAATGTCTCTTAATCGATCGGAAATTAGTTGAGCTAAATAGTCATCAGAATAATTTGCGAGAGTTTCTCGCATGAAGGCGACAAGATCCGCTGTTATAATAGCATCAAAAACGATAGCATTAAAAACGCTACATTCGCCAGTGCAACTTTTAGATAGTTGAGCAACTCCGCCAGAAGTCGACTGTTTGTCAAAATACCAATGTATGCGACCGTTGCATTTTTCTACACGCCGATCTATGTCTATGTTTAACTCAGGGGAATTAAGCGCCATTACAGCAATGAAATAAAATTTAGCAAAATGTTTACATAAATTTCTAAATGTAACTACTTACTAATAAAAGTAAATACACAGAAATTAAAAATATTTAAGTATTTTCGCAGCCTCGAGCAGATATATTCCTCAGCGTCAGAATTTTTCTACACCGATTTGCCTTTTTTTCCTCTTCCGACGTCTTGCTCTCAAGCCTTCGGCAAATTTCAGCTGCGCCGCGGTGTGGTTAGGGGTTGTTTTCCAATCTGTATAATTTTAAAAATTAAATATACATTTTTATAGTTAAGAACGCTTGTTACGTTAGAATTCATAGTTAAATTTATTTTAATCTAGTTTCGACGTAAATTTAACAATGTTTAAATGGTTTGAATTCTAATCGAATATTTTCAATAATAGCTTCTCCAGAAGTAGCGAGCGCTGCTTTTTTTTTGCAAAACTTTCTCTAAAAATTATGTCGTACAATAAAAATATACTTGCTACTTGTGCTCGACTCCTAGCATGCACACTACTTACTCTAACACAAAGTAAAACTAAAATTAAAAATATTTACATGCATATTCCTCAGCGGCAGAATTTTTCTACACCGATTTGCCTTTTTGTCTCTTCCGACCTCTCGCTCTCAAACCTTCGGCAAATTTCAGCTGCGCCACGGTGTGATTCGCCGACAGCTGTGGACACTTTTGGCTTCTTGGCACGTTATCAGGACAGAATGTCGACGCACGGTAGTATTTTTATCTTGGGAGAACCGAAGCAAATGACCGGCACGTTAGTTACAGAACTTGCAGCAGAAATTTGCCATAGTGAATAATATATATATTTTCCCCCACACACAGGTCCAGTTAGATGCACCCTCCAACACGTTCGACTTTTTATCCTACTCATGCAGGGAGTTTATTATAACGTACAATATGTGTAAATGCGCTTTATTTTAAAATACAATATGAAACGTTGCTGTGTATATTAAAAAAAAAAAGACATAAAGCATGCCCCATAAGTAACCGAACTAAATTAACAGGAGATGTTTCAGTAACAGCAGAAATTTCCAAACGAATTTATTTATATTTCAACGTTATCCGCATTTATTTTCGCTACTACTCCAACATGTATTGCAAATATCTTTAAACGTTTGAAATGTCATATCCTGTAGAATAAACAGAAATTTCAAACCCATGTTTATTTATATTTTCAAACTTCATCCGTATTTATTTTCGCTACTACCCCAACATCTATTGCAAATATCTTTAAACGTTTGAAATGTCATATCCTGTAGAACATTAATAAAATGTTTATTTTCTAATTAATGAGTACATATTTACATGGTTATTAACAGGAGTTAAAAAACGTGCAAAAAGTAACAATGTGTCAGGGCAGTTTAATTTTTTTAGCCAATCCAAACCATCGACAACTAAATACAATTAATGTCATAAGTACGACTGAACTTCCAATGTTATAGTAAATTTAAAAGTGGTTTGCTATATTAATCCGAAATATATAGCAAACCGCTGTTACAATAGAAAATTAATCAACATACACCACTGGCATTAGCTAATTAATATTAATTGTACCGATATACAATGATTTCATTATTTCGGCATGCACTTTACTTAATCGCTATGCAGCTAAACTTACAATTAGTCTCTTATACATACTACACACTGGAAACATTCTGAAACTCTCATGGCATGTGACAAAATAATTTGGGCGCGACATTAATTAGGAATTTAGGTACCTAATCGAAACAATTTATATTTAACAATGAGTTGAACATGAAGCTTCAAGGCGCAAATAAAACAATTATTGTGTTATGATAGATTCTCATTCGTGCTTTCTAGGCTAAACTGCAAGTTTTCCCCAAACTTGAAAAAAAAATCAGAAATTTGGATTTACACAAAAAAACCAGACCAAGCAAAAGTCACTGAAGAGTTTAATTCGGCAATTAATTCTTCAATCAAAGTATTGCATCGAGACTTTTCAGTTCAAAGAATTATCGGAAACACTGAAGTTTATTATGTATCCTGATGTGACTTCACTTGTTAAACTGAACTTGGCCAAATTTGATTGGTTGGAAATTGGAGAAACTGAAATGCAGCTGATTGATTTCCAGTCTAGTTCAATATGGATTCAAAAATGCATCGAAACAAGGAAAGAGTTGGAATTAAATGAAATAGAAAGACTATCTGTATCAAGTAATATGAGTAAAAATGCCAATATCAAAATTATGAAAACGTAGAATTTAATTCCAGACACATTTAGCTGTCTGAAGAAGCTGGCTTTTGTTATCTTAACAATATTTTCATCTACCTATGCCTGCGAGTAATTATTTTCAGAAATGAATAACATTAAAGACTCGCTTAGAAGCCGCTTATCAGATGACTCCAGTTCAGCTTGCATTCTGCTAAAAGTAGGGAAGTATGAAGCTAATATAAGTTATTTAGCATCTAATTTGCAACAGCGGAAGTCGCACTAATTTTTCTTTCATTTAAATAAACATAACGTTACTATTGCTGTACAAAATATATATTTTTGGCTGCAAATAAAAAGTGTTAAATTGGCAGTATTTAGTTTTATATTTTCTCTCCATTAATCGCTAAGGTCAAGATTGTTTGATGGCGCGTCATGACCTCATTAAACATTTCTTTAGAAAAATGGTGCGTAGATGAATAAAGGTCCGCCACCCCTGTTCTAGCCTTATATCTACGGTGGAATCTTTCTTATTAAATGTTTGGGCGTTCGCGCATAGGGCTGGCTAAGATAAAATACGTCAGCGCTGCCATACGATTTAAAATATAAAAAATGCGGGTGTTATGCTGTGAGATGTTGCGAGATGCACGGCAACTGGAAGTGCATATTTTTACTCAAGATGAGGGCTGCCTTGCTGAGAGAGATAAATATCAGGTTCTCAAAGCGGAAATCCGACCGACTATGCATTCAAGCGTGACCGATCTAAAAGTGCATCTCGATTTTGATAGCAGCGATTATGTGCCAGCATTTCTAAATTACAGCCGTTTCCGCGAAAAGTGCTATGGAAAAGAGCCGAATAAGTGTTTGTTTAATTACAGCGACTACAAAACTTGTCCAATCTTCGTCATAGATTGTTCTAAACAGCAAGAATCTTTGAAAGATTCCACCGTAGATATAAGGCTAGAATATCCATTCCGATTCGCAACTACATAATGTTAATAAGGGTATGTATAGGTATAACAGAGAACTAAAACAGCCGAACGTGTTCTCTTATTGCAAGAATTTCATTCTTATTTTACAGACGCTGAGTTACCTCAAATAATTTTATGGCATTTAAAAGAAATTCGCAAGTATTATCTTAGGGTTAATGCGAGTATTAGATCAGTCCTCAAAACGTCTTTTGAAATATTACAAAATTTGCGGGAAACTAGATTAAAATAAATTTAACCTTAAATACAGAGTTTTCCGATTGCTTTTCACCGTGCATCAATTGCGTTTCACTATTTGTCAAATGTAATTCCCATTTGTCAATATTCCAGCATTATAGCTACATTTCAATAATTGCACTGTATTTTCCAATAAATTTATAAAATCAATTTTGTATTTTAAAATAAATTATTATCAATACTGGATCGTATGATAATAAAAATGCATATTAATCTGCGTCTAGCGAAATGCGCTAATTTTATACTTATTTTGCAAAATATATTTTCTAATATATTTCTGATTAAATATAGCAAACCACTTTTAAATTTACTATAACATTGGAAGTTCAGTCGTACTTATGACATTAATTGTATTTAGTTGTCGATGGTTTGGATATTACTTTTATGCGTATGCGCTTTAAGGTAATGTGATAGCCTAGAACGTTCGGGTGACCATTAATAAAGGCCAACGCCATCAGCAATTGCCAGTAAAATTATCACCAATGGGTGTACATAATTTGTGTGTTCTATGAGTTAGCTCGTATTCGCATTTGTTTTTAAATCACAAGTTATAACATAAATAGTTCTTGGGCTTCTTTGCTGTTTGTTATTACGTAAAATATTAATTGTAGCACTTATTAATTTAATTCATAAAATTTTTTATACACAAAAGATATATGGAATTGTGTTACTACTTATTGTTAAATGCAAGTTTAGCTGCATAGCGATTAAGTAAAGTGCATGCCGAAATAATGAAATCATTGTATATCGGTACAATTAATATTAATTAGCTAATGCCAGTGGTGTATGTTGATTAATTTTCTATTGTAACAGCGGTTTGCTATATATTTCTGATTAAATATAGCAAACCACTTTTAAATTTACTATAACATTGGAAGTTCAGTCGTACTTATGACATTAATTGTATTTAGTTGTCGATGGTTTGAATAGGCTAAAAAAAATTAAACTGCCCTGACACATTGTTATTTTTGCACGTTTTTAACTCCTGTTAATAACCATGTAAATATGTAATCATTAATTAGAAAAATAAACATTTTATTAATGTTCTACAGGATATGACATTTCAAACGTTTAAAGATATTTGCAATACATGTTGGAGTAGTAGCGAAAATAAATGCGGATAACGTTTGAAAATATAAATAAAATTCGTTTTGAAATTTCTGCTGTTACTGAAACAACATCTGCTGTTTAATTTAGTTCGGTTACTTATGGGGCATGCTTTATCTCTTTTTTTTTAATATACACAGCAACGTTTCCATATTGTATTTTAAAATAAAGCGCATTTACACATATTGTACGTTATAATAAACTCCCTGCATGAATTTTGAATTATTTTAAATCGGGATGTGTTAATGCGACTCTTCGAGGTATAAATAACAGGGTCAGGCTTGTGAATGGGGGTGTAAACACCTTGCATCCGTTTCTACCATCGATTGAATAAATAAGTCGGAAATATATTCTACTTCATGGATCAACCGCAGTTGACATCGATTATCGCGCATCTCGATTCAAGCTTGCATGCAGAGGCTAATATCTCCAGCAATCTTTTCTCCTAAATAAATATCACCCTTTTCTAGTGTAAATATATACACCCGGCTGCCGCGAATCGCGAGATTTAACCGCCGTATCTTGCATATTTTATTACGTGGATCAGGTGTGGGATAAAAAATTCGAACGTGTTGGAAGGGTGCATCTAACTGGACCTGTGTGTGGGGGAAAATATATATATTATTCACTATGGCAAATTTCTGCTGCAAGTTCTGTAACTAACGTGCCGGTCATTTGCTTCGGTTCTCCCAAGAATAAAATTACTACAGTGCGTCGACATTCTGTCCTGATAACGTGCCAAGAAGCCAAAAGTGTCCACAGCTGTCGGCGAATCACACCGTGGCGCAGCTGAAATTTGCCGAAGGTTTGAGAGCGAGAGGTCGGAAGAGACAAAAAGGCAAATCGGTGTAGAAAAATTCTGCCGCTGAGGAATATGCATGTAAATATTTTTAATTTTAGTTTTACTTTGTGTTAGAGTAAGTAGTGTGCATGCTAGGAGTCGAGCACAAGTAGCAAGTATATTTTTATTGTACGACATAATTTTTAGAGAAAGTTTTGCAAAAAAAAAAGCAGCGCTCGCTACTTCTGGAGAAGCTAGTATTGAAAATATTCGATTAGAATTCAAACCATTTAAACATTGTTAAATTTACGTCGAAACTAGATTAAAATAAATTTAACTATGAATTCTAACGTAACAAGCGTTCTTAACTATAAAAATGTATATTTAATTTTTAAATTATACAGATTGGAAAACAACCCCTAACCACACCGCGGCGCAGCTGAAATTTGCCGAAGGCTTGAGAGCAAGACGTCGGAAGAGGAAAAAAAGGCAAATCGGTGTAGAAAAATTCTGACGCTGAGGAATATATCTGCTCGAGGCTGCGAAATACGTAAATATTTTTAATTTCTGTGTATTTACTTTTATTAGTAAATAGTTACATTTAGAAATTTATATAAAAATTTTGCTAAATTTTATTTCATTGCTGTAATGGCGCTTAATTCCCCTGAGTTAAACATAGACATAGATCGGCGTGTAGAAAAATGCAACGGTCGCATACATTGGTATTTTGACAAACAGTCGACTTCTGGCGGAGTTGCTCAACTATCTAAAAGTTGCACTGGCGAATGTAGCGTTTTTAATGCTATCGTTTTTTGATGCTATTATAACAGCGGATCTTGTCGCCTTCATGCGAGAAACTCTCGCAATTATTCTGACGACTATTTAGCTCAACTAATTTCCGATCGATTAAGAGACATTCGTGAGCATTATGTTCAAGTTCATAGCAACATTAAAGCAGAACTCAAAAATGCATTTAAAATATTGCTAAAATTACGAGAAACTAGATTTGATTTGCATGCTACTAAAACAGCCGAACGTGTTTTCTTATTGCAAGAATTTCATTCTTATTTTACCGACGCTGAGTTGCCTCAAATAATTTTATGGCATTTAAAAGAAATTCGCAAGTATTATCTTAGGGTTAATGCGAGTATTAGATCAGACCTCAAAACGTCTTTTGAAATATTACAAAATTGCGGGAAACTAGATTAAAATAAATTTAACTTTAAATACAGAGTTTTCCGATTGCTTTTCACCGTGCATCAATTGTGTTTCACTATTTGTCAAATATAATTCCCATTTGTCAATATTCCAGCATTATAGCTACATTTCAATAATTGCATTGTATTTGCCAATAAATTTATAAAATCAATTTTGTATTTTAAAATAAATTATTATCAATACTGGATCGTATGATAATAAAATGCATATTAATCTGCGTGTACTTATATTCTAACTCTATAGTTACATTTTAACAATTGTATTGCATTTTGAAAATAAACTTATAAAAGCAGAAGCAAATGGCTAAAAGTTTGACCGACGCGTAAGTTACAGAACTTGCAGTCGAAATTTGTTATACCGCATTGCCTTGGGCTCATTACAAAATTGCCGAAGAATTGTGTAAATGATCAATGCTTGGATCATATGATAATAAATGCATACGTCTGGTGAAATTAATTAATTTTATTTGTGTATGGGCTTATATTCCAGCTTATAGTTACATTTCAATAATTGCATTGTATTTGCCAATGTAATTTTTCGGAGAGCGGAAGCAAATGACCGACGCGTAAGTTACAGAACTTGCAGTAGAAATTTGTTATACCACATTGCCTTGGGTATATTACAAAATTGTCGAAGAATTGTGTAAATGATCAATGCTTGGATCATATGATAATAAATGCATACGTCTAGCGAAATTAATTAATTTTATTTGTGTATGGGCTTATATTCCAGCTTTATAGTTACATTTCAATAATTGCATTGTATTTACCAATAAATTTATAAAATCAATTTGTATTTAAAAATTATGCATATTAATCTGCGCCTAGTGAAATGCCCTAATTTTATACTTATTTTTGCAAATATATTTTCTAATATGTACTTCCTATATTTGTGTGTGTACTTATATTCTACCTCTATAGTTACATTTTAATAATTGTATTGCATTTTGAAAATAAATTTATAAAAACAATTTTGTATTTTATTCTATGCGCGTGAAATGCGCTAATTTTATACTTATTTTTGCAAATATATTTTCTAATATGCACTTTCTATATTTGTGCGTGTACTTATATGCTACCTCTATAGTTGCATTTTAATAATTGTATTGCATTTTGAAAATAAATTTATAAAACAATTTTGTATTTTTATTCTATGCGTGTGTATGTGTATGCGTGCTATACGAATTATTATATTAATATAAGAGTTGAAGTGCTGACTGGCTGGCATGTGCGTTGACACCAACGTGCAGGTATAGTAAATAAAACAAGAAATTAACTTAATATAGCATTTATTTTCTTAAACGTAAATTACATTTCAAGCCTACTAGTATCTAGTCTAAAAGGGTAGAGCGCCGAGGGTGATTGCTATGCGTCGAATATTGAGGCTGGAAAGGTAGTATGCGATTTCATTGAAAGTATAACAACTTCTTATACATCTCTATTGTTTCTTCTAATCTAAAGGTTAATCAGATGCCTTTTCGGATGGCTGCGATATGCCCAGGTGTTTGTGCATCGGATCCATTTGAATTGTTCTATGCTACGTCTTATTATAAACATGACTACATTTTGAAGCATATCGAGCCTAGGAGGTTAATAATAATAATAATAATAAAAATATGTTACGATGATGATTACAGCGGGCTAGACCGATTTTCGCTCGCTCGCTGCTGAGGCAGCCAAATCAATAATCGATTGCAAATAGGTAGTATGCGTGCAAACAAAAAGCAAGAGATCAGCAATTGGCCGCAAGTTGATAACGCTTAAGGTGCATTATTTAAAAGCATTTTTTAAGATTGACTGTTTAATAAAATACAAGTGTTCATGTTATAAATTCGTGCGTTAATTTAAACGTTTTTCGCAGAAATTATTTGTACATTTAGCGCATTTTAAATAAGTCTTGTTTGTTTGGCCGAACGCTTGCTGCAGAAATTTCAATCCGAAACTTGTCGCAGCGATTTATAATTGCAAATAATGCATTTTAATCTGCTTCTTCTATATTTGCGCATATGTTTTATATTGTATTTACATATCAATACTTGTATTGTATCATATATTAATAAATTTATATTAATCTACATCTCCTTAAATGGAACAATTTAGCATTATTAACTTGAATTGCATTATTGTTTGTTTTATTTGTCTTGCACGCACGATGAAGAACTTGTTGTAGAAACTTGCTACGTTGGCGGCTACTTGCAGGCATAGGAAATAAAGCAAGAATTAACTTAATAGATCATTTATTTTCCTAAACGTAAATTACATTTCAATAGCGCTAAATTAAGTATTCCACATAATTCTTCAAATAAAATAAATAAATAGACATTCGTAAAAATGATTTTAAATAGCGTAACTTATAGTTGAATCCTTTAGATTATATGCAGCAGGGTCAGGTTTTGTGAAATTTTGCAATGTTAAATCATTCAAACGATCAGTTAATAAATTTATATTAATCTACATCTCCTTAAATGGAACAATTTAGCATTATTAACTTAAATTGCATTATTGTTTGTTTTATTTGACTTGCACGCACGATGAAGAACTTGTTGTACAAACTCGTCGGAATTTTTCTATCCCGATTTGCCTTGTCCCTCATCCGCCCCCTCGCTCAAGTTTTCGGCAAATTTCAGCTGTGCCGGCGGTGTGGTTTGGGAATTGTCTTCCAATCTGTATAATTTTAAAAATTAGATATACATTTTTATAGTTAAGAATGTTTTTTGTTTTAGTTCAATCACTTGTTACGTTAGAATTCATAGTTAAATATATTTTAATCTAGTTTAGCCGCAAATTTAACAGTATTTAAAATGGTTTGAATTCTAATCGAATATTTCCAATAATTCTAAAATAGCTTCTCTACAAGTAGCGAGATGCTTGCAGCCAGCAATAAAATAAAATTTTAGCAAAACTTTTCTAAATGTAACCGCTACATTCAATCCGAACAACTATTTACTAATGCAAAGCAAATGCAAAAAAAAATTAAAAAATATTTACATGTTTTCCAAAGGCTCTCGAGAAATTTCTACAGCCGTTTCTTCACTTTCGAAGACTTCACTTTGGGAGTCGCTATTAAGCTGCGCGTCGTCTTCTACAAATGTCAGTGACGGGGTTGGGAATTGTTTTCCAACCTGCTAGAGCCCCAAAAACACCAGGTACAGCCGCCTTTTGTTCAGAGATGTTATATCATCTTCCGTGAGGGCGTCTACTAGTCTTTTCGGTAAAAACAGGGTGCCATGCTCCAATTCGCATAAAATAAATTTGAAGCCGCCTTGTTTGGCAAATCCCGACTTCAGTTTTAAAATGTGGTATTTTCTGTTTAATTCCAACTCTCCAGCCTGCAGCTTCAACTTCCGGGAAATGACGCTAACATTATTCAATTTGTTTAGATCCATTTTAAAATTTGATTAATCGCTACTCACAGAGAACAGCTTTGTAAGAGCGGATAGTAGCTTGCAATTGTCGGCACTTTTGGATTCTTGATACACTATCACAGCCGAATTTCGACGCACTGTAGCAATTTTATTATTCTTCGATGGCTGAAATTTCAGAGAGTTTGGCCGGGCACGTAAGTTACAGAATTTGCAGTAGAAATTTGTTTCAGTGAATGCTATATATATATATATATTCCCCACATCACACGCTCCATATCCAAGCTCGATGCGCACCGGATGCAGCTGTTTACAGCCCCTTCACAGGCCTGGAACGACATGTTGCAGCACGATTGAAAATAATTAATTCATAAAAGCAGGTGTTATGGGGTGAGATTTGCGATCCGAATGCAGGTGCGCCGGGCCGGATGCTGGCGCGCCGGATGCAGCTGCGCGATTTAAAATAATTAATTCATGCGCCGGATGCAGGTGTTCGCAGCCCTTCACAGACCTGCGGGCGACATGTTGCAACACGATTTAAAATAATTAATTCATAAAAGCAGGTGTTAGGCAACGAGATTTACGGCAACAGGAAGTGCATATTGTACTCAAGAAAAAGGGTTGCCGTATCCTACATTTAAATAATTTATTCAATCGATGGTAGAACGGAATGCAGCTGTTCATGCAGGTGTGCCGAATTCAGCCCTTCCCAGGCCTGCGGACGACATGCTGCAACACGATTTAAAATAATTAATTCATCAAAAAGGATTGCCGCATCTTACATTTAAATAATTTCACGATTTAAAATAATTAATTCATAAAAAAGGGTTGCCGCATCTTACATTTAAATAATTTATTCAATCGATGTCAGCACCGGATGCAGGTGTTCACAACCCTTCACAGACCTGATATTTATCCCTCTGCGACATGCCGCAACACGATTTAAAATAATGAATTCATACAATTACGGCTCATATATTGCATTTTAAAATAAGCGCATTTACACACGGCGTGGCGTAGAAACCAATACTAACAATCAAACCCTTATGGAAGCGAGAATGCCACATTGCGCGTTATAATAAATTCGCTGTATAAGGCTGAGATAATGACCAGCTAAAATGGACACAGCAAATTCGAACAATCGCAAAAATTCAGCGAGTAGGCTTGCAAAAACGCAACACGAACCCTACGCCATCGTAAATCGAATCAATCGCAAAAATCAATCGATAATACTGACCATCAGCGGCAAATCGTTGCCAGCTGAAAGGACATCGGCCGGCAGTGCGCCGCGGTCAGTGCGGACCAAGGCAGGAGGAGAGGATATGCATTGTTTGGCACAGACCTCTCAGCCCATTGTTTGGGCCAGAACTCTCATAGCTTAACTACTTATAATAGCAATTGGACTTCTAGGATTTGTAGTCTGAGCTCATCATATATTTACTGTAGGGATAGACGTAGACACTCGGGCATATTTTACCTCAGCAACAATAATTATTGCTGTTCCAACAGGAATTAAAATTTTTAGATGACTAGCCACACTTTATGGAACTCAAATTAACTACTCACCTCAAATATTATGAGCACTAGGATTTATTTTCTTATTTACTGTAGGAGGATTAACAGGAGTTGTATTAACTAATTTCTCTATTGACATTATTCTACATGACACTTATTATGTAGTTGCCCATTTCCATTACATCATATCAATATGAGCAGTATTTGCCATTATAAGAGGATTCATCCACTGATTTCCTCTATTCACAAGATTTTCATTAAATAATAAATTATTAAAGGTACAGTTCTTTACAACATTCATGGGAGTAAACATAACATTCTTCCCTCAACATTTTTTAGAATTAAGAGGAATACCACGATGACATTCAGATTATCCTGATGCTTACTTATCATGAAATTTAATGTCATCAGTAGGATCATTAATCTCAACAGTTAGAATTCTATTCTTCATTTTCATTATATGAGAAAGAATAACATCATTACGAAAAAATGTATTCTCAAATCAAATATCAACATCAATTGAATGATGACAAAAATACCCACCAGCTGAGCATAGATATTCTGAAATGCCAATACTAACAAACTAATTTTATTCTAATATGGCAGAATAGTGCAATGAATTTAAGCTTCATATATAAAGCAAAGCTTTTTTTAGAATAAATATGGCAACCTGACTAAACATTAATGCGCAAGATAGAGCCTCACCACTAATAGAACAATTAACATTCTTCCATGATCATACAATAATAATCCTAGTAATAATTACATTAATTGTAAGATATATTTATTATAGCAACACTCTTCACAAATAAATATATTAACCGTTTTCTTCTAGGACAAACAATTGAATTAATCTGAACTATTGCCCCAGCAGTTACATTAATTTTTATTACACTACCATCTTTACGACTTTTATATTTATTAGATGAAATTAATTGTCCACTAATATCAGCAAAATCAATTGGACATCAATGATATTGATCTTATGAATTATCGAACTTCAAGGCCTTTGATTTTGATTCATATATAATCCCAATAAATGAAATAAAACCGTTTAACTTTCGTTTTCTAGATGTTGATAATTGACTTCCTTTGCCTTTCAAATCACAAATCCGAATTATAGTATCTTCAACGGACGTAACTCATTCCTGGACAATCCCATCAGCAGGAGTTAAAATTGATGCTTCACCTGGACGATTAAATCAAGCAACTTTTTTCTTAAATTGATCAGGAATTTTTTATGGACAATGTTCAGAAATTTGCGGAACTAACCATAGATTTATACCAATCGTAATCGAGAGAATTTTTCCAAAAAGGTTTATTAACTGAATTAAATCTTATTCATTATGACTGAAAGCAAATAATGGTCTCTTAAACCACTCTATAGTAGATTGGCAACTACTTCTAATGACAAATTTTGTTAAAATATAACATTAGCTTGTCAAGTTAAAATAATTTATTAAAATTAATAATTTCTGATTCCACAAATAGCCCCATTAAGCTGATTAAATTTATTCATTTTATTCGTAGTAACATTCCTAATCCTAACATAAACATATATATAAAACATAATCCTTCCTCTTCTACCTTACGGTGTCGAGGTGAACGACATCACTAGCCGCTTCCACTCCTTACGATCCTGAGCCATCCTTTCTGCTTGTTTCCACTTCATATTTTTCTTTGCCAATATTCCCCCAATTTCATCGTTCCAGGACTTAATTGGTCTTCCTCTATTTCGTTTCCCATCATTTACCATTTTCCAAACACTCTTCACCTTCCTATTGTCCTTCATCCTCACCATATGCCCAAACCACCTTAACCGCATCCCTTCAAGTCTTTCTAATGTCGGTTTGACATTACATTGCTCGCGTATTAGTTCATTTTTGATGCGATCACACCTAGTTACTACAACTACCGCACGTAAGTACCGCATCTCACACGCTTGGATTTTACTTCTGTTTCGCGCACTTAATACCCAGGTTTCCCCACCATACAGCAGCACCGGCTCATATATCGTTTTAAATATTCTAATTTTTGTTTTGATGCTCACTTCCCTTTTCCTAATAAAACTGTTGTTCAAGGCATAGTATAATATCGTTGCACTGGCTACTGTGTTTTCAATTTCCGGCTCTAACTCCCCCCTCGCACTTATTTTCGAACCCAAATATTTAAAGTTTGTTACTTGCTTTATAATCTCATTATTCATCCTAATGTTTACATTCACATGCTCCTTTGTTATCACTAGCAGCTCAGTTTTCGCACTATTCACCTTCATTCCGAATTCTTTAAAATTTTCATTCCAGAAATTTACATTTAATTGCATATCTCTTTCCGTTCTAGCCACTATCACAAGGTCATCCGCATATATCATCTCTAACATAAAGACCTGCTGTAACTTATCTACTCCCACTCTGGTTTTCTTTACTCTTTCCTTGCACTTCCTAGCAATTTCATCCATTAGGACAACAAACAACAATGGGCTCAAAACTTCCCCCTGCCTCACACCATTTCTGGTTACGAACTCACTCGACGACTCATTATGGGTTCTTACCGTATTTCGCCTGCAGCTATATATACTTTTAATTGCTTGTATTAGCTTATTTCTTACATTCCTCCGTTCCAACACTTCCCATATTTTATCTCTGGGTGCAGTGTCAAACGCCTTTTCCAGGTCTACGAAACATAGGAGTAATTTGCTATTATATTGTAGTGTTTTTTCTATCATCTGTCTTATTGTAAATATTAGATCCGTTGTTCCCCGCCCAGGACTGAAACCACACTGGTTGTCGTCCAGCTTTTTTTCTATAATTTCTCTCAGTCTCCTCTCTAATATTATTTCATATGATTTGCTGACGACTGGCAGTAGTGATATTCCTCTATAATTAGAGCATACTTGTCTATCTCCTTTCTTGTATATTGGGAGTATCGTTACGACGGTCCAATCTCTAGGTATTTGTCCATTATTCCAGAACAGATTTATTATTTTAAGCAGTAGTAAGAGTCCTTCTCCATCCAGATATTTAATCAACTCCGCCTTGATATTATCATGTCCTGCAGCTTTTCCATTTTTCAGCTTTTGTATTGCATTCCGGGTTTTTTCCAATGTTATCTTCTTCTTGCAATCCATCACTACACTTAGCTCCATTACTTCATTTTCTATTTCTCTTTCTCTTGTGTCACTTTCTAAAATTTCCATAAAATATTCCTGCCATCTCTCCATAATTCGCGCATCTCTTATACCTTTAGTCTTCTCACTCCGTCTTAGTCTTAAAATTTTCAAAGTTCTATAGAGTAGTTTAGTATTTCCATTACTATCTCTTTCCATTCTTTCACCAAATTTATTCCATTGTCGTATTTTAGCATCTTTAATTATTTCTTTTACGCGTTTTCTTTGTACTTTTCATAGTTGCTATTGTTTCTGTTATTTAAATACTTTTTCCATTAGTGTTTTTTTTTCCCGATTTCCATTTTTATATATTCATTCCACCATGCCGTAGCTTTTATTTTTCTCCCATTAGTTACACCACATATTTCCTTTCCTGTTTCCCATACTTTTTCTCTAAAAATCCTCCATAATACTTGAATACTGTACTCCTCCCTCCAGCGTGTTCTTGATATCTTTTCATTTAGTTTTTCATAATATTCTTTCCTGGCGTTTGCCATTTGTAATTTATATACTTTAATACTCTCCTGTTTATAGCTACCCTCATCATTATTTTTAAATGCTCCATGTTGCTTCCAAATTTTTATTTTTATTTCCACAAGGAAGTGGCCTGATCCAATTTCATACACTCTCTTCACCCGCACATCCATTACTTCATTTCCATACTTATTATGCACTAAAACCAGATCTATAATTGATTGCTCATTTCGTGAATCCCTCACTCTTGTGTATTGGTGTATTGCCTTATGCCGAAAGAACGTATTACATACTCGCATATCATTCATGATACAAAAATCAATTATTCTTTGCCCATTTATGTTCTTTGTACTCTCCCCGTATGGGCCTATATGATCATCTTTTTCTTTTCTTGTCCCAACTCTTCCGTTAAGATCGCCAATAATTATTACATTATCTGCTGTAATATCTACCTCACCCTGTATCTGTTCCTAATATTGTCCTTACCTCATTTTGTTCCTTCTCAACATCAATTCTTAACAATCTTTCAGAGATAATTTTCCAATTTTTAACATGTTGTATCCAGTTTTTGTGTATTAAAACTGCCACCCCCACTTTAGTACGCTCAGCCTCCTCGACTCCTCCATAAATTAACCAGTGCCCGTTATTTAGGGTAATGCATTACTTTCCTTTTTTCTTAGTCTCGGTTACACCCATTATAGCCATATCTGCTCTTTCAAACTCGCCAACAAGTTCCTCCTCCTTCCCACTTATACTTTGTACATTCCATCTTCTTCCATTTTCCTTCCTTTACTACGTCCTTCCATATCCTTAAATCTTTATATTTTTCATTGCATTGTTTGTCATGCTTATAACTCCCTGTCCATATGTTAACTAGTTTTTTCTCCAGCTCGTTCGGGTTACTTTCCATTCCTTAATCGTTGCCATATACGTCATGTTTTTATTTCCGTCCGGTCTGTTTTTTATTAGTTTTTTGTATCATATTTCTGTATTCTTTGCTTCATCCTATCCCACTGATGTAGCTCCCAATTTATCCACAATTTCTGGTGCCCTATTTTGACTCTGTTTCCTTTTCCTTCCTCTTCTTTTCCCATTTCTTTTATTTTCTTTTGTATTGTTCTCTCTATTACTGTCATATCGCTTTTTATATAGATCGCCTTGTCCTTCAGTCTATAACACTTTTTTAAAATCTTCTGCTTCTCTTCCCAGCTTTGTAGTGTTATTATACATTTCTCGTCGGTTACTGTATATGTTTCAGTAATGGTTGCTTCCACTCCCAGTTTTTCCTTTATAAAATTCCTAGCACCGTCTTTAAGTACTTCCCTATCATTTGTGTCTACTTTTATCCCGGTAATTACAATATTATTCCTCCGTAGGTCAACTTTATATTCCAGCTCCTTAATTTTAGTTTCTAGCAGTTGTAACTCGCTGTTCCATTGTTCCTTCATTTTCGTTACCTCCTCTTTTACTCTACGTATTTCAGCGTTTGCTTTCTCGAATTCTTCTGTTATTGTACTTTGTATATTGTCATTTCCAATTTTGATCTCGATTCTGATTTTTTCCATCCATTTTTCCATCGATTTATTTATTATCGACCATTTCTTCTGTTTTATTTGTTTTTCCTACGTATTTCGTCTCTTGTATTTTAGCTTCTGGTGATCTAACAATAATTCTGCTTCTTTTGAAAACAACTATTTTCTCCAGATTATTTTCCGTAGTTTCTCTCTTGCGCTTATCTGCTAACTCAGTAATATTTCCTTTCCCAACTTCAGTGGTTTCACTTTTGTTCATTTGTCACTACCTTTTATTCGGTTACCGTAGTCGCGCTGTACGGCGTACTTTAAAAATTGGCGCGCTGATACTACGCGCCAACTCAGCTGTTCGCTGCGCGCACACTTAACCTTCACCGTATTTTGAACCCTGTTTTATTTCCGCACTTTGTATTATAAGATTATAACGATTACAACTTATGTTTTCGTCATACACAGCTAACATCCACTCTGTTGTTAATCTTTATCCCTAAAAACACTAATATAACCGCAGTTTTATCACTTAAAACTCACATTAAACACCTCTGGTAGACGGAGCTGCCTTGTAGATATCGCGTCGTACCGCCCGCCGTCCATTCCTAATCCTAAATTCATTAAATTATTTCTCTTTCATATAGGCTACACTGTGTCCACATTTTGATGCTCACCAGTGATATCTCGGTTATTAGAAGACATAGAGCAAAAATGGGGAATGTTTTGCAGAATTCAATACTCGCAACAAATCTCAATTTCAAATTCACCCTAACTTTTTTAAATTTTGATATAATTTAAAAAAACCAAAATTTGCCGATTTCAATCTTCCTCAATAACTCGATAACACCTAATGTGATCACTTCCAAAGTGTTACAATGTTGAGACACTTTTTTAAGACAATTTTTTTTATGTAAACAGAAACCCCCGATTGTCATTTGTTTTCAAGTTATTAGTGCTATCTTTTGTTTTTCATATGGCAGCTGTATTGGATTTTTGGTCAGTTAGATAGTCTTTAAAAAGAGCTTTTCAACGATGTATAACATACATGAAAAATTGTTATTTGTAGGGGAGATATTAGCAAAAACATAAATTAAACTTATTTTTATTTCGTTATTTTCAATAATCTTATTTAATAATTTTTTATCTTTATTCCCATATAGGTATTTTTTCAAGGACAAGACATTTAGTACTTACATTATCCCTAGCTCTACCTTTATGAGTAAGGTTCATAATTTATGGATGACTTAATAATACTATACATATATTTGCTCACCTAGTTCCACAAGGAACTCCTCCAGTTCTTATACCATTCATGGTATGTATTGAAACAATTAGAAATGTAATTCAACCATGAAGATTAGCTATTTGATTAACTGCAAATATAATTGCAGGACACCTACTATTAACTCTGCTTGAAAACACCGGAACAAAATTATCATTAGTAATAATTAACTTATTAATTATTACACAACTACTACTATTAATCCTAGAATCTGCTGTAGCAGTAATTCAATCCTATGTATTTTCAATTTTGAGAACATTATACTCTAGAGAAGTAAACTAATGAGTTCACATAAAAATCACCCATTCCGTTTAGTAGATGTAAGACCATGACCGATTCAAGGAGCATTCAGAGCAATAACAATAATAATAGGATTAATCAAATGATTCCACATATATGACGTATCTTTATTTTTATTAGGATTCATTAATACATTATTAATTATATACCAACTAGCAGTCCAGTGAGACAAATGTCTCATTTAATAAAACAAAAAAGACCGTCCCGGACGGACCAGCGTCACGGACGGACGGAAATCACGTGATTTCTCGAAAACCGGAAGTGTCACGTGACTGAAATTCGGTTCCTGGGCTGACATGGCCATTCCAAACATATAACTTTAATAACTTTTTTCTCTATCTCTTACGGTTTGGCTGCTGAAACAGCGTCCCGGACAGACGGAAATCACGTGATTTCTCGAAAACCGGAAGTGTCACGTGACTGAAATTCGGTTCCTGGGCTGACATGACCATTCCAAACATATAACTTTCATAACTTTTTTCTCTATCTCTTACGGTTTGGCTGCTGAAACAGCGTCCCGGACAGACGGAAATCACGTGATTTCTCGAAAACCGGAAGTGTCACGTGACTGAAATTCGGTTCCTGGGCTGACATGACCATTCCAAACATATAACTTTCATAACTTTTTTCTCTATCTCTTACGGTTTGGCTGCTGAAACAGCGTCCCGGACAAAACAGCGTCCCAGACAGACACGTCTATTAGATAAAGGATGATGACGTGATATTACACGAGACGGAACATTTCAAGGACTCCATACAACAGTTGTTGCACTAGGATTACGATGAGGAATAATTTTATTTATCTACTCCAGTGGGATAAGTAACACATTACGTCACTCATTTGACACTATTTCAGTTACGTAATGAAGCTCATTACACCACTCAGATATGTAATGGTTTCATTACGCAACTCAGTTGCGTAATGACTTCATTACGTAACTGAAATAGTGTCAAATGAATGACATAATGACATTTGCCTACTAAAATATTTTTGAAAATGACAGATCTGACATTTCTCTTAATGCACTTTTCTCAATTTTAGGCAGTCGTAGATAAAATTTTGTACAATACATGTGTGATAATGCATCATTAATATACTTGTGTGCTTACATAACTCGTGCTACGCACTCGTTTGTAACTTACACACACGTATATTAATGATGCTGTTATCCCACTTGTATAGTAAATAACTATTATCTACTCCAGTGGGATAAGTAACGCATTACGTCACTCATTTGACACTATTTCAGTTACGTAATGAAGCTCATTACACCACTCAGTTATGTAATGGTTTCATTACGCAACTGAGTTGTGTAATGACTTCATTACGTAACTGAAATAGTGTCAAATGAATGACATAATGACATTTGCCTACTAAAATAGTTTTGAAAATGACAGATCTGACATTTCTCTTAATGCACTTTTCTCAATTTTAGGCAGTCGTAGATAAAATTTTGTACAATACATGTGTGATAATGCATCATTAATATACTTGTGTGCTTACATAACTCGTGCTACGCACTCGTTTGTAACTTACACACACGTATATTAATGATACTGTTATCCCACTTGTATAGTAAATAACTATTATTACATCAGAAGTACTATTTTTTGTTTCATTCTTTTGAGAATTCTTCCACAGAAGATTAGCTCCCTCTATTGAATTAGGAATAATTTGACCCCCAAAAGGAATTCAAACATTTAACCCTATTCGATTTTTTTACTAAGTTTAATTGTAATTTCATCAGGAATTACTGTAACATGAGCACATCACATATTAATAAAAAATGACTACAAACAAGCTGTTTATAGATTAGCATTAACAATTGTATTAGGAGTTTATTTCACTTTACTTCAAGCATATGAATACTACGAATCACCATTTACTATTGCAGATTCAGTTTACGGATCATCATTTTTCATAGCAACAGGATTTTATGGATTACATGTAATTATTGGAACAATTTTTAATCACTTCTCCCCTATCCATCACTTTGGATTTGAAGCAGCTGCATGATATTGACACTTTGTTGATGTAGTATGATTCTTCCTTTATATTTCTATCTATTGACGAGGTAGATATTTATATAGCATAACAATTATTTTTAACTTCCAATTAAAAGATCTAATTTAAAATTAGTATAAATAATATTCATAATAACAATAATCTCAATATTAATTTTTATTATTACAATAGTAGTAATAATAATTGCAAATATCATCTCAAAAAAAAATTATTGTTCGAGAAAAAAGATCCCCATTCGAATGTGGATTTGACTCTAAATCATCAGCACAAATTCCTTTTTCACTTTAATTTTTTCTTATTGCAGTAATTTTGTAATCTTTGATGTAGAAATTATATTTACAAAATTGTCAGTAAATGGCAAAGAGCACTTGACGTGCATTATATTATTATTCTATATGGAAAGAAATTAACATTAACGACAAAAATAAGAAAAAAATAGGGAGGCCACAGAAATGAGATTCTTGAGATCAATTCCATAAAATATATTACTGGACCAATGAGGAAACAAACTACAAATATTCAATTTAAACGAAGAAATACAAAATTATCAAATCAAATAGTAGGACCATCTTATGCGTATGGGCAATAAAAAAACACCAAAACTAACGTACGAATACAAGCCAACGGGAGACCAAAATGTAGAACATTCACGAAAAGATTGGACAGATCAAGACGCATTGCCAACATCATTTTCATTGTATTCGTTTACTTCCTTCTTATCACAAAGGACACTGCCACTAGCAAGATATTTCTTCTCAAATTGGACACGAAATAATTCATTTAATGCAATTTGTACAAGAGTGATCCATTTTGTGTGTCGCGTTAATTTTGAGGTTAGCTATTAACATAGGCGAATAAACATCTAGACGTCTCAAGTATATGACAAAGTGAATTCAATCTAAACCCGGTGGGAGCCATGCGAAAGATGGCGCTGTCAGTTATTTCCAATACTACTTACAGTTGACCAAATACACTTTCAGTACTCAGATTTTCTACATCATTTACCTGGTTCTCCTTAACGCTCAAGCAGGTAGAAAGACCCCTACTGAGCTACCGCCTTAACCATAACATAGACGATAAGAATACGGTGTTATTATGGTATTATAAGGAGTAGAAAGAAAAAAGAAATTTGCAAGCGTAGGTAATTTTATTAACACAGTTTATCTATAATTGCACAAACAATAGTAGGTACATCTAAATGATTTAATCTATAAGGCCTTAACCCACACTTAAATATGCATACGCACTTGATGGTTGTTGCTTATTTGTTAGATCATCTTGATAAAGATTTTGCATAGTAAACAGATTGAATTATATTTACCTCCGGAATTTAAAACCCACTGCTTGCATCTTTCTTCATCTTTTACAAGAAAGTAAAACATGTGGAGACCTGGATTGGTTAGTTGGCTTTTCTCACAATTTTTGTAGGAACAATTATTTCCCGGGGCACGCATGTTTAAATAATACTATTTAAAAGAAAGTTTATAATACACTAAGAAAGTTTAATTTGCATATGTTCGAAGGCACTAACTGTTAGCAACATTTGTGACCTAAATGACTTCAATGTCACTGTCAGCTTTAATTTTGTAGTGAGAAAGGACATCCCTAGGTGCTTGAGTTCTCACTCAGTTATTAATGCTGACAGGATGTAGCGCGGTGATTGTTACGACATTGTGGCCGACGGTGGCGCCGTCGTTAGAACGGCTCCCATACTACCCCATAAAATGAATACACGGGTCAGACGTCTAGATATTTATTCGCCTATGCTATTAACAAAAAAATCCACCTAAAAAAAGTCACTTATAAAAATTTCAAAACCTTACTACTGGCTTACTTGCATCGCCCTGAGTCGATTGACACCAAAATCAGCCAATTCGTCCCACGAGTTCGCTCTCAAAGTGGCGTCAAGCAAGCAATGAAAATTATTATGTCAGATATTCGCATAGTCATTGAACATAATAAAATGGTGTTTGGAAACTTGGTATTAATCTAGACGAGTATTTATAATATTTGTTTGTAATATTTAGACATGATAAATGTAAATCTCCTCCAATGTTAAAAGCCTGTTTGTCAAATTAATGTTAATGCAGAAATTGACAAAGATCACACTACAACATTGTTAGCTGACAGAATTTAACTTCAACCAACAATTTTGTTTGTGAGTGTAGAAAATGAATAAGCTTCGTCATGAATTTGTATTTTAATGACTATTGGGGATTGAGAAACATCAACATTTCAAAAAGCGGTAAATAATACAAGAAAAGCAACTGATAACAGATCATTAAATGTTTATTGGGCCGAGAGTTTTCCAATTACAAGACAATATATATTATAATTGACAAAACAAACTACAAACTTAAGTAAATATCAACATGCAACACGTTATATTAGAAATAATTAAGTATATAGTTATATAATAAATATATTCTACGTTATAGAAATAATTAAGTATATAGTTATATAATAAATATATTCTAAGTAACAAATACATATTACAATTAAAAATTAAAAATGGCAAAGAAGACAGCAAATAGAACAGTGGATATTCAGCATTCCACTTCCTGTTAAGTTATACATGTGCTAGATGTATTTAAGTTATTTTAAGCTACAGGAAAAAATACCACATTCGTCGCAGAAAAAGTTATAATCTGTGCACATCAATACGATTGGTGACTTTAGTAAAATATTTGTCCCAGCATGTTGTATATAAAAAGTAGTGTGATTTCTACTGAATAGCCTAGGAACATGAATATTTAATGTGCGCGCAATCGAGTAAGTAGTGCAGCAATTTAAACAAAAACGTTAATCCAGCATTTATTATTCTTAAGTCAAGTGAATTGATCGTGAAACTTTGCAGCAAAATGTCATATGTAAAATCCCATCTCACAATAGGCATGGTACTTCTTAAACCACACAAGTTTCAAAAACTTTCTTTGGATGTGGTCAAGGACTTGCTTATGGCATTCGTAAAAGGGTCGCCGTACTAGAATATCATACTCCAATTTTGAACAAACGAATGAAAAATAATAAAGTGTTAAGACTAGTTCATTGTTGCAATTTTTACAATTTCTCATGACGAAGCCTAAAGACCTGTTGGCTGATAAAACAGCATGTGCAATATGTTTTGCAATTAAGAACTCACTGTCAAAATAAATGCCAAAGTCCTTAATGTTATTGCAACGAGTTAGAAAATCATCATTAAGCTACATTGAAATATAACGGGTTAAGTTTCGTTGTGTAAGACATTATTTTGCATTTGCCGATGTTAAGTTGCAACTTATTAAGATTGCACCACCTTGCAATATTGTAAATGTTAAAATGTAGCCTCAAACGATCATTTTGAGAATTTATAGGCATAAAAATTTTTAGGTCATCCGCAAAGGTCAAAACTTCACAAATAAGAGCAATATCGTTAATAAATAGTAAGAACAGTAGTGCTCCTGGATTGGACCCCTGTTGAACGCTCCACGTGGCTGTGAAAAATTTGAATCTGTAGTCATTATACGAAGGCCAAGCTATAATTATTGAGAATAAGACAATCTACTAGGCCGTGAAAAACAAAACATACAGTACTATTTAGAGTAACTCTTTATCTGCCATTTAAGGTTTAGTTGTTGAAGTTCTGTTAGTTAGAACCCGAGTTGTTAATTTTATAAAATGGCAGTAAAAGTCAAAAAATGGAATTAACTGAAGATCTCGGCTTTTAGTGAATATGCATCTTCGTTTGTTACAATTTACCATGGTATAAAATATTTGAACTTGAAAGGAATTTTGTTCAGTATCAAAAAGGAGCAGAGCATACTCCTACGACCGTTACCGAAAAAAACATTGCTGCTGTTAAGAAAATAATTGAAGAGCGCGATAAAGCCACTTATGCGGTAATAGAGCATCAACTCAAGATTACATCCACAGCTATTAACACAAGCATACACCATCACCAACATTTTAAAAAAATATCAATCGTTTTGTGCCGCATTAGCTTTCTGATTGCTAAAAAACTGAGTGTTCCAGATTGGCCATGAAACTTTATATCTCCTAAGTAATGGCAAACAAACTTTTTTTCCAATATTCTGAGGAGTGACGAAACTTACATTCCCTTTTTCGACGTACCTACCCGCCAAGAGAGTCGTGTATGGATTCAAGAAGATGAAGAACCTCCAGCAATGACAAAGAAGCAGCGAACTATGGAAAAAGATATGTATGCGGTATTATTTCAAATTACGGGTCTAGTAAATGAAATTAAGATAGATGGACGAAAGACAGTTATAGCTACATGATACACTGAAAAATGTTTGCCTGAAATGTTCAACTGAATACCAGAGAAGAAAATTACGCGACATTATGAAAATGCATCGTCTCACACGGCTGCTTAAACACTGCAGGTTTTGACTGGAAAAAATATACAAGAAATAGAACAGTCGCCGTGCTCCCCTGGTTTAGCAATGTGCCACTTTTGGCTATTTTATGGGCTTAAAAGACATTTGCAGGGTAGAAGGTTTTCGTCTGAGGAAGAGACGATAATTTGGAAGGTGTTCCTAAAGAAGATTATTGACAGCTTTTAAGCAGTAAAATGAAAGAATGCTCCTGAAAGGAATTACTTTGAGCATATTCTAAAATCCTAAAATCATATCCTAAAAAATTTTAACTGATTTCTTTATTCTCAATAATTGTAGCTTGACCCTCGTATGAGGCATATTGCCTTCTATCGTACAAATAGGATTTAAGAAACATGATGAAGTCACAAACAGTGGGACTTGTAATTACAGACAATATCACTGTAAACAACATGCAGATCGAACAGGTACGATCATACAAATATCTAGGCCATGAAGTTCGAGTCGGCAGAGATAACCAAACATGCGAGACTATAAGAAGAATTGGTTTATCTTGGGCAGCACATGGCAACTTCAGGGATATTTTTAAATCAGATATGCCTATGTGCCTCAAACGTAGGATATACAATCAATGTGTGCTTCCCGTTCTGACCTATGAGGGAAAACATTAACATTAACTAGAAAATCGGTCAGTAAGATAGAGGTCTGCCAGCGGGCAGTGGAATGGTCAATGCTCGGATTATCCCTAACAAAGTGCCCAATGATGTAGGTCAAAGAACAGGAGTACAAGATGCTGTGGAACAAATCGCTACACTAAACTGGAACTGGGCAGGCCACCTAGCGAGATTCAGTGGTGGGGACGGTGGACCAAAAAGATATTCGACTAGAGACTTAGACAAGAAACTAAAAGAAGTAGAGGGCGACTTTCAACAAGGTCGCATTCAAAATAATTGGATACAGTGTGCACAGAATAGAGAACATATATATATTATCAGTTCCACTCTACCATCTAATGGTGTGTGGTTTACAAACTTAAATTAAACAATAACACTTGGCACTTTACACATTATATACAAATTTCGTCCAGTCCTTTTTATTTCTTGCCTTTGTTTTAGCTTCACCCCATGTACACCCTCTTTTTTGTAATATCTCTCCAATGATGTTGTCCCACGTCTTTTTAGGTCTTCCTCTTTTCATTTTCTGTATTCTAGCTTCCCATACTTGTTTTACAGGTCTCGATTGCTCCATCCGCTGTAGATGTCCCCACCAGCTCAATTGCCTTTGTTCAATAAATTCCATTAATGATTGTATTTGTAATTCTTGTCGAATTTGTTCGTTTCTGATCCTGTCCTTCTTGGTAACTCCTCTGACTCTTCTGAGGTACTTCATCTCTACGGCTTGTAATTTGCTTTTTTGTCTAGCTGTTAAAACCCACGATTCGCATCCGTACGTTAAAACTGGTCTAAAGATGGTTTTGAATATGTTAAGCTTTGTCGTTTTTGATACTTCTTTCTTGCTGATGAAACTAGTATTCATGACATAATATAGCTTTAATGTTTTTGCTATTCTGTTGTTAATGTCTATATCTTCATTCCCTGTACTATCGATTTCTACCCCAAGATATTGAAACGAGTTCACCTGTTGTAATTTTGTACCTTCGATCTGTATTTCCATTTTTCCGTGGTCTCCTATTTGCATTACTTTTGTTTTCTCTTTATTCATTTTCATTCCGTACTCTGTTAAGGTCGTGTTCCAGATCTCTAAATTTCGTTGCAGATCTTGCTCATTTTCTGCCATTATTACAACATCATCGGCGAAAGCTCCCTCTGATATTGCAACTCTTGTTAGGTTCTTATAGCCGACCATAATTTTTTTACTATTCCTTGAGCACGTATTGATTATATCATCCATAAATGTAATAAATAGTATCGGGCTTAATCCACCCCCTTGTCTTAGTCCATCTTTCATTTGGAATGACTCTGATTTCATGTTCTTGCTTATTACATAATTGAAGTTCTTCCTGTACATACTTTTAATTGCTCTCGCCAATTTTTCGTTTACCCCTCTTCTTTGTAGGCTTTCCCATACTCTCTTCTTGGGTACTGTGTCGAACGCCTTTTCCAGGTCAATGAACGCAAATGTGGCTGTTCTATTTTGTGCTAAGTTCTTAGCAATTAGTTGTTTGACAGCAAAGACATGATCATGAGCACTTTTTCCTTTTCTGAAACCACTCTGTGCGTCATTTAGGGTATCCTCCACTTCCATTCTAAGCCTTTTGTCCAGTATTTTCTCATATAATTTCATAGGTACACTGAGAAGAGTGATTCCTCTGTAGTTATTACATTTTTTTACTGTCTCCTTTTTTGTATATAGGTAGAATTATTGCTGTCTCCCAATCTTCCGGTACTTTTTCTGTTAACCACGCTTTGGTGTAGATTTCTAATAGTACTTGTAATCCTTTGCCACCCATGTTTTTTAGCATCTCCATTGTGATTTGGTCATGTCCAGGAGCCTTTCCATTTTTCATTCCCTTGATTGCTTCAACTAGTTCTTGCATTGTTATTTCTTCGTTTTCATTTGCTGCTTTTCTATTTTCTTCATCACTTTTCTCTTCTGTCTCTTTATCTTGTGGATCCTCTTCCTTGTTCTGTAGTAATTCTTCGAAATATTCCTTCCACCTGTTCATTATTTCTTTTCCGCCCGTTAATATTTCACCTTTTTTATTTTTGATGTATATATCTCCATTTTTTCTTTCTTTCCTTAATGTTTTCAAGACCTTATAAAATAATTTCTGGTTACTCTTACTATGATTTTCCATTTTTTGTCCGAAATCTGTCCAACTCTTCTTCTTTGCTTCAGTCACTATTTCTTTTACTCTTTTTCTTTGTTTCTTGTACTCTTCGTAGTTTTCATCGTTCCTTTTCGCTAGATATTGTTTCCATGCTTGTTTTTTCTTTTTAATCTCATTTTTAACATCTTCCGTCCACCAAGCTGTCTGCTTTCTAGTACTGGTTGTTCTTTTAGTTCCACACGTTTCTTTAGCTGCTTCGATAATCACTTCTTTGAAGAGGTTCCATAAGTCTTCCATATTTCTGGTTGTATCTTCTTTTAAATTTTGTTTAAATTTATTCGTTACTAGTTGTGAGTATTTTTCGCCTATTTCTTTCTCCTGTAGTTTATAAGTTCTTGTTGTTTCAAACTCTATCTTCCTTTTGTTTTTTTCTTGTGAATTTATTTTATCAATTTCTTTCCCTTTTATCTTCGCTATAAGAAGGTGATGGTCACTACCTATCTCTGCTCCTCTCCTTACTTTTGTATCTATTACGTTTCCCCTATTTTGGCTTTCTACTATTATATAATCTATTACGGATGATTCTCCTCTGCTTTCCATTACTCTTGTTAATTTATGAATATTCTTGTGTTGGTACCAGGTATTAGTTATTATCATGTTGTTTAGTAGGCAAAAGTCTAGTAGTCTCTTTCCATTATTATTTCTTTTTTCCTCCCCGTGTTTACCTATTGCATTTTTATATGTTTCATCTTGTTTTCCTACTCGGCTATTAAAATCTCCGACTATATATATTCTTCCTTTAGCATTTTCGGTTACATTTACCAATTCTTGCCAAAATTTGTCTTTATTTTCTGATTTCTCATCTTCGTCGGGTCCATATACTATTATAATCGTCTTCATGCTACGTGTTTTGTCTCGCATCTCGATGCTCAGTATTCTTTCCAACCAAGGTTCCCAATTATATATTATGTGCTCCCACCTTTTATGTATTATGCATCCCACCCCTGCCGCCGCCCTCTTATCTGCTGTGACTCCGCTATAGATTAATGTGTGCCCATTCTGTAGAGTTATTCTTCCATTTCCATTTTTCTTTGTTTCTGTTATTCCTAGAAATTCTAATCCAGCTTTCTCAAATTCTTCCACTAATTCATTTTCTTTCCCATTAATACTTCTTATATTCCATGTTCCTAATTTCCAAACTTTATTATTTTCTTCTTTACTTTTCGTATTTTTCTTCTCTTCATCACGCTTCTGTATTCTTTTTTGTTGTTCCGTTTTATCATTTATCATATCCTTTGTTCTCGCCTGGTCTTTTCCCCGTTTATCCTTCCTGATACTATTTTCTAGTTTTTTGGATCATATTTGGTTATTTTTCCTTGAGTTTTGTCCCACTTCCATTGAACTCCGTCTATGATTATTTTATTATATCCTTGTTTAACTTCCTTTCCTTTGTCTTTCTCTTCCTTGGCCATTTTCCTCATCTGTTTTTGTATTTCCC
>CALNHX010006623.1:0-86072 GCA_940337035.1 Agriotes lineatus
ACTTAATAATGAACCGAATACGCAGAACACTCGATACTGGGCCCAAGAAAATCCTCGGATAGCTCTTGAAACAAGAACGCAGTTTCCGCAGAAATTAATATTTGGGCGGGTATTTTCAACAATAACATTATTGGACCGTTTGAAATAGTTGGAAATTTAAATGCGGATTCTTATTTAGAACTTTTATTCAATCAGATTGGGTCTGTATTAGCAGAGGTTGCACGTGAAAATTAGGAGATTTGATTTCAGCATGACTGCTGTCCAGCGTATTATGGTTTGAATGTGAAGGAATGACAACTTCCCTAATTATTCTTCTTAACACGGAATTTCGGCTTAGACCGCGTAGTATTTGTATATGAAGACCCAGCATTTTCTGGCTTAATGTGCCTTGCACCTTGTGAATATGGATGCACAAACAGCAAAACGACAAAATCTGCCTAAGTATCCTCGTTCTCAAGATACTCAAACAACACGAGCCACCAAAGAGCATGACCATCGCGCTGGTTTTTGCTCGACTTCACGAGGTGCAAGGCACATTAAGCCAGAAAATGCTGGGTGTTCATATACAAATACTACGCGGTCTAAGCCGAAATTCCATGTTAAGAAGAATAATTCGAGTAACCGCGAAAGCCTCAAACAGTATATAACTTTCCTAATTGCTGGATTCGTCGCGGTTGCACTATCAACTGGCCACCAAAATCACCTGAATTAGCACCATGCGACTTATTTTTATGGGGTCATCTGAAAAACACAATTTACAGAAAACGCCACACACATATTAACTCTTTGCGGGAAGTAATCGTTGAGGAGTGTAGGCTAATCACAGATAGACAGTTGGCTAATGTAAGGCAGGAATTTTATGACAGATTAAGTTAATTTTTACAGCAGAATGGAGAACTTTTTGAGTACTTGCTATAAATTTGCTTGTAATTTCAATTTTTTTCACCAACTTGTGAATCGTTGATACAGATGGAATAAGTCGATTATTAAATTTAACCCAGAATCACGAACTGTGCGTAAACTGCCGCCATTGTTAAATGTTTTGATAATAAATACCCTCTCTTCATTCGAATATTCAACATTATTATTCAAAGTAATTAGTTGATAACTAACAGTAAATAACATTTATATTGGAATAAACAAATTTTATCCGCAAACGTCATAAAAAGTGACAACTTATGTGTCTTTATTGACAACGTAAAAGTGTCACTTTATCTGCCTAAGCACACAAAATCGTTGCTCTCTTTCTTTCTTTCTATGTTTGTTCGCTATCTCCTCCGAAGATACTGGACCGATTAAATTGTATGATGGCTTAAAATTTTTCTAATTTTTACACTTAGGTCGTAGGCCGGTTTTTATTTTCAAAAAGAGTACGGAAAAGTTTTAGTTTAAATAAACCTTTAAGCAGCGGATCGGATCATCTGTCGCTGTGGGTTATGGTGTGACAGCTGCTGTGGCCGTGTGCTATTAGCTCGGATGATTCAGTATGTTCATATTTCATTACAGTAGCGCGTTATTTGAACAACAGAGGTTAGCGCAGAGATACAGTGCCCGCCTGTCACGCGGGTGGCCTGGATTCAATTCCCGGCCGATTCATCCTTTTTTTTTGAATTTATATTAATGAAATTTACCTGAATACGTTTGCGGATAAAATAGTATATGTTATTCGTAGTAAAAGTGACTTTATGTGGCTTAGCTGAATTATTTGCCTCACTAACGTTCGGCTAAATAAACTTCAGCTTCGCCACATAAAGTATCACTTTTACTCCTAATAACATAATCTACTATTATCATGGCGGGTCTGTTTTTTGTGAATAAAATGCAAAATATTTATTACAGTTTTTAAACTGTTTTTATCTTAAACAAGCAACAAATTCAAGTAAAGCAGTATTAAATTAACCGCATTTTTTTCTCTTTCGATTGTTACCACTATCAATCCTATAAATTTAAGTGGCAATCAGGAATCTGCATATATTACTATGAAATAGAGCCCCCACAACTTTTTATGGCGAATTCTGCCTTTAATAAAAGAAAGTGATTGGGAAAGGGTGCTCCTAAATGCACGTATTGAATAAAGATAGTGCTGCCTGTGCACGATCTTTGGCTTATTAGATGTACAAATATTTTAAACAAAATTGAACGATTTTGTGCCCATATTTCATTTTAATTATATTGCAATGGTACATAAAGGCTGATATTTATGTAAGTCAATGTTAAAGATTAATTTAAATAAAGTCGTTAGAGCAATATAATGAAATTGGGAAAATTTATAAAAGAATTGCCTGTTTAATTAAAAGTCATTAATAGAATTCAAATAAGATGCAAACTAAGATGAAAGGTATAGTATTTGAGTATGTATTCTTAGATGTTTTTATAAGGAAAAAGATAAATACAAGCTCATGTAGCATGTGACAAATATAAGTTCTATTGAAAGGAAATTATAAAGTAGGTAGCATTCAGATAAGCTAAAGTTATAGATGGCAGAAATAATTGTAACTTAGCATAGAAATAAAATTTTGTTATGATTATTGAAAAAATAACAGATTTGAAAACAACATGTAATTTGGTATTTTGGTGAAAAATAAAATAGAAATTTAGCTCTGTTTTAATTAAAATGTATTTCGACTAGATAAAAGGGTTATATTTAAATCTACGAGGTGAAAGCATATGAAATATTAAAAGAAGAATATAATAGTGCTATGATATATAGAGGCTATGTATTACATTAAATATGTCTATTTATTTAGATGAATACAAAATGGAAAGTTAAATACAGTAATTATATTGAAATGATTAAATGTAGAAAATTGTATGAATGACTGCTTATTTAATTGAATGATATAATTGGAATTAAAGATTCAAAGCAAATTTTAAAAGAAAGGTATTGCATTTGAGTACTATTTGATGGTGGTAACAAGAGTTAATAATAAATACAAAGTTTAATGTTTCATATGACAGAATAAAATTCTATTGTAACAATTTATAAAGTGGGTACCATTCAAATTTATATAACATGTAGCAGGCAGGAATAATTGTAGTCTAGGATAGCAATAAAAATTGGTGTAATTATTGAAAATAACAAGTTGAGAAACAGTCTGTAAAAATTAAGTTTGGTGAAAAATAAATCATAAATTTGCCCTTATCTATTTAATTTAAACTACAATTGATTCAAAAGGGTTACTAATAATATGCACAAGGTATAAGCAAGTGAATTACGAGAAGAAAATAATATTTAATTAAAATGAAAATATGAAATGGTGGATCTACATATGAACAAGGCATAGAAGCAAGAAGAATAGATTTGGATATAATTGAATTGGTGTCATCAGTAGTTACATTAATTGGAGTATTATTGTTGTTTGGAGTTTTCGAGGACTACGCCTGAGGAACCAAGGACCAGTTTGACGAGCACCAGTGTGCTTGCATCAAAAGGGGGAGCTCTTGGAGGCTGAGACAAAATACCAAGGATCAGTTGACAGGGACCGGCTTGCTTGCATCGAAGGGAGGAGCCGTTTGAGGTTGCAGATTGTGCTGGATGCTGGCGACGTGTATGGAGATACAAGGAGCTAAGGAGTGACAGCTGTGTTGGGGTTCGAGAAGGAACGGATGTCTGCCAGCTTCTTGGGTTGTAACGAGTTGGAGGCGGTTTGTTGGTGACCAGTGTGTGTTAGCTGAGGTGTACAGGAGTTTGGATAGTAGGGGAGAAGCCTACCAAGGTGACTTGGAGCTGTTCTACAGTACAAGGAACTCAGGTGTGAATACAAAGATCTGTTGAAGTATTCTAAAATAAAAGACAATTAGAAAGGTTTATTATAATATCAGTGAATACTTATCATAACATTATTGGGTCATACAACACCCTAAAGAATTTTTATTTTGTCATATTGGTTTGAAAGTGTCAATGAACACGGTATTTAATTAATAGTTTGACAGCAAGCGACTTTTATAAAATTCAATTCAAATAAAGAAAATAGCAACTACAAACTTACTAGATTTTGGCGAACCAACCCTGAGTAAGAGCACTCATAAAATTGCAATAATATTTAACAATAATTTGTAATAAATTAAAAACTTGATATTGAATTAAATAAGCACATATAATATTATACAATAGAGACCTCAACAATAGTTACTCAAGAGAAGTTGGAATATGGTTTAACTAGATACTAACAAGAATAAGAAGCAAGAATAATAAGAATTGGATGTAATTGAGTTAATTTTAATATTACAATTTATAAGAAGTTACATTAATTGGAGGGTCATTGATTGCTGGAGTTCTTGTGGGATTGCTGAGGCGTGAATGGATGGAGTAGGAGCTAAGGAAGGAGAAGATTAATTTACACTCATATGTGGAAGCATACTTACCTTGAAGACGTCTGAAAAAGGGAAGTTGCAGGAGTGACAGAGGCGTAGGTGTAGGAAAGGAACCATTTCTACAATCATCCTAAGGTTTTGCAAGTTGGTGGCTGATTTTTCGTGGACAGTGCGTCGTGGCTGAACTGTGTGGGAGTCCGAGTAGGAGATGTAAGGAAGAGTGTCATCTCAATGTGATTTAGAGTTGTTAAGAGTGAAAAGAATCCAGGTGGGTTTATAATTAGTTATATTAAAGCAATCTTATAATGCACTACACTTAATACTCTGCTCTTTCACTGTGTTTTTAACCTCACTGTTATGTTCTGTAGTTTATTATGCACTTAATAATGTCCTTCGTTCTATTTCTTTGCTATTCGTAGGTTGCTCTTTTGCAACATTTCTTGTCGGTTGCTTCTTGCAACGTTTCTAATTCTACTGCATTGCTATTACCTTTCAGTTACTTTGCCATTCTGGTCCTAACTTTCTGACCACTATACTGCTCATAACTTTCTACTTGTGCAAACCATTTCGTATAATAACAAACATAATACTGCAAACTTTAACGCTACCATTATCAGATACAATCCAACTGCATTCGCACTTCTAAAACCTCGTTAAATCTGAGCCCAAGAACGTAACCCTTTTGAACTAGCTTTTCATGTTACCTTTGTCTCAATTTGCGAAACTAAGCTGCACCCATCAGTGTATTTATCTCAATAACAGTAAGCTAAGTTTGTACTAATTAAAATAATTAATTCCGTGCCTCGGTTTTATTTTTAATGCATTCTAGTTCAATTGGCAAGCAGAATTGAAGAGAGCACAAAACCATTGCAATATATACGATTTCCCATGCTATTTCCCTATGTTCGCACCTTAAGTGAACCACTCGGTATGACGGTATGGTTTTAATATTATTTAAGCAAGGAATTGTTTGTCTAATAACATATGCTTTGGAAGATCAACAACAACATTTATGTCGCACCGAATCAATCCCAACAATGAGCAAAATACCATTTTGAGCAGAAAATCCAAAAATATAAAAATCCCGATACTGTTTATTCTAGCACCAAGCTTCTAGGTATCGTTAATCTGACACTGGCGAAGAGCTATCAGAAACAAATTCTAACCTCATTTGTAAATTAATGTGGGGAAGAATCTTATACATTTAACGTAATAGTGCAGGAAAATCGGTTGCAGAAGCCCTGCTGGAATTTAATTTTGAAGGATCTAACCTAAAATAAATTGTCGGTCATTCATTACAATAATGATAGTTAGGAGAGCCTCGAGCGTCTGTATAAATAATTAAAGTATCAATATATGAGTTCCTTTTTTATTTATTCTATAGAAGCACACTTATTATTTTTTTAAAACATATTAACTAAATATTTGCTTACTGCATAAACAATTTAAAAAGAATGGGAAGGGAGCGCTATTTGTCCAAGATTAGCAATTAAAAACTGTTGTACACTTTCCACATTTAGACTTGTTCATAAAAACAAAACAAAATGAACAAAATCTACCAACATTTTGAATTAAAACTAAAACTACAAATTGAACTATAATAAAATTATAACTTTTACATTGTGTATCGATTACTAGGGATAATTTTAATTTCCTGGTGAAATATAAAATAAAAGAAGGCTGCATGACAATTTTCAAAATGTAGAAGTTGCTTTATATCAGTCTAGCTACGTCTATAGCGAAATATATATTAAACACGAACAAAAAATAAAATAAATTATATTTTTAATATGTAAATATTTACAAAAGATATGTAATTGAGTAAAATAAATTATGAGAATCTATTACTACATAAAGCTTGATTATGTCTATAAAAATATCACGATTCCACTCTAACATTCCTTCGAAATTGGTTCACAGTCTAATGGCTTTAACCCAGACACGAAACCCATTCTCAAGAGCTACGTAGGTTTATAATAATCGGCCGTGAGTGATATCTTTCGAATTTTGGTTTACGTTATCACGCTTGAAGTGGCTTTACATGTGCGTGGGCACATAGAGTATGCGACACTTGCGATGAGGTTAATGGCATGCTGAGTTGGCTGCTGGCACTGGTGATAGCCATTGTGCTGCATAGCTCACCCATACTTTCTTTGTCTGTCATAACATTTTCCGAAGCACATTTGTATAACGAGCGTTTGGAATTAAATTAAAAAAAAACTGGTTTATATCACTACAGCCCGTATATCTTTGCGTAATGGGACAGTTCTAAGTTTTGGCGAGTCTGGGAAGCATGGTCGCTTTTACCATAAACAGTTGAAAGAACTGAAATGCTAGAATGGCCCGGCAGTGTCGTAAAATGGACATAATAGGCGCTCAGGAATACAAACTTCTCTAAAGTTTAAAGTGAAAAAACTTTAGTGGAACAAAAACACTACTGAATTTTAAAGAACAAAATCGGTTCTGTATTAAATTTCAGTACCTTCTATGAACTAATTAAAATACACTGTAACTATTCGAAATTCAGCAATAGAGACTAATATAAAAACTCTGAGCAAACTCAGAAATGTTACAAAGCATAATTTCTTTCAGAAAGTTGAATTGTTGAAATGGTTATATTGTTGTGAATCATAAAGTAAAAACCTGTAAATGGCTTACTCAGAACTTCCCCTAGCAAGTTGACGTTGTGACACTAAACAATTATTGTAGGCACATATTTTTGGTGCCCCGAGCTAATTTATTTTTCCCTGGATTCAAATCGGTTCACATGCATAAATTTACAAGAACTGGCGACTTACCAGAAATTCCATAACGGCCCTGCGGTCTCGGGGTTGTAAATCAGAAAAATGATTATTATATATACTTCTGGTTAGGTTGGTCCCCCTTTTTGCACTGCGCCCTAAAAGACCTATTCAGTGCTTCACCTTGACTCACAGAGGTATTCCGATGTCCTCAAAAAAGCTCACTAGTGCGTTTAGTGAGGTGTTTATCAGCAGTTCGGGTTCGATTGTTGTTTCCCCAAATTGTTTATGTCGCAGAGTTATGAGTTCCTCGCACTCGCATATCCAGTGGATTGGAGTCTCGTCCTCCTCTTCACATAATCTACAGTCTGTGTTTGTTGCCACTCCTGTTGTGTGCATATGTTTGTTCATATAACAGTGTCCTGTAGTTTATGTGTTTTATTTTCTCCCTTCCATTTTCCAGGAATGCCACTGTCGCTTTCTTGGACGGTTCCCCTATGAAGTTTCAGGAGTGCCTTGCTTTAGTGTAGTCCTGCCAGAGTTTGCGATGTTTATCTCGCAACCAGCTTCTAGTTTGCTCCCTGATCATGCTATAGGCTATGTTACAGGTAGGGTCTGGTTCTATCAGCTGGATTGTACTGGCTGATTTTGCTAATTTATCTGCTTTTTCGTTGCCTATTATTTCCTGGTGACCTGGGACCCACAACAGGCTAAGTTTGTTGTGTTCTCCCAGTTGAACCAGTTTTCTGTGGCATTCATATACCAGTTCTGAGTTGAACTGGTTGGATGACAGCGCTTTTAAAGCTGGTTGGATGACAGCGCTTTTAAAGCTGCTTGGCTGTCCGTCAGGATATGTATTCTCCTGCCTTTGTAGGATCTCTGCACCGTTAATTGGGCGCAGGTTAGAATTGCTGTTACATCGGTCTGGAACACTGTTACATATTGCCCCAGGTTTATGCTTATTGTATTTCCTGGTCCCGTGCCATAAATGCCCAGACCTGTTCCATATTCTGTTCTTGATGCGTCTGTGTACCAGACTTCTCCCTTTAATTTGGTTAGGACTTCTTCCTCTTTCCGCTCTTCCCGCTCTGGAAGATATACTTTGTCAGGTCATTTTGGCAGTCTACAGCAATTCAATTAGTCATTTAAGCTTTAGAGCAGCCTGTCTGTATTTTAAACCCTTTTTAGTTATTTGGTTTCAACACATAATTTATTAAAAATCTTGTATCGTTTTGGATACCCATTTAGTTTTGTTGTGGCAGCTGTATGTAAGCGCCTCCAATATTTCGATCTTTCAAGATTTTAGCCTATGGGTGCGACAAAGATAGAGATGGCTCGTTCGGCAGCAGGCAGCTGCCCGTCTAGCGCGTTCTGCGCTGCGATTGGTCAGGGCTTTTTCGTCAGCCCAGGTGCACGTTGCGTACGCGTGTTTCGTGGCAGTCAGGCCCGTGTCGTTAGAGGCTACAGACGTGTTGAGGTGAGTTGGACGCTCCCCGGCGCTTAGCGCTGCGGGGGGCGGCCGTCCTGTTAGTGTTTGTTTGTTGGGGTCAGTTCCAAGGTTGTCGATCCCAGGCCGTCGATCTAGGCAGTTGGCAGAGGGTCGACCTTAAGTAAACTCGTGTGGTGGCAGTCCGTGTTCTTTTTACGTGTCGTTGCATGAATGCAGCATTATGTCGGCTTGTTAGCCCTTTAAACCGCGGTTCTTTTGCTAAGTACGCAGGATCACGATCGCTGTCTTTATACGTGTAACGGTTATGTTGTCAACATTTGCATAACCCTGGGAGGTCAACGCAAAAACATCATTCCGAAAGGGGACTCGTGAGGACATCCAACCATTTTTCTCCTGTATCGCATGAGCCACGTTAGTGCCAGAGGCGGCCATTCGACTGCTGTAAGGAATGCTTCTCCACCTGTCATAGCCGAGTCAACAAGGTAACGATCTGTGATAACCTTTGTGTTGCCGCAAATTTTAATTGTACCGCTTCTGGCATTCAAATTGTGCTGCAAACATGATGCCAGAGTGATGTACACTCCTTGTAAAAATCACTCATGCGAATTAACGCTTGCTATATCAACTAATTTTAATTGTACCGCTCTCGCATTCAAATCTTGCTACAAACATGATGCCAGAGTGACGTACACTCCTTGTAAAATTTACTGTGGGGTGCCAACGCCGACTTGACTACTATCGCATGTTTTATGTGGAATTGTTTGTGAAATAGTACAGTGCAAGTACACTCTAACTAAAAATTCATTGGTGTGCGTCAACTTGTGCGCCGTCAGCCCACTTTAATGATAGCGTAGTCAGTGCCTAAATTTAATATTGGGTACCGCCGGTTTGTGCCGTCAGGCGGCCTTGTACGTCATAATACAGGGCTCTCGATTGACTCGGGCCCAAATTCAGGTCTTGTCTTTACGTGTTACGGCGACCAGCCGTTGGGCTTAAGCCTACGTTCAGCCATTACATCTGGCCTGGGTCTGGTATCCGACTCGGCTGTGCGCTAGCCCTATAGACAGTAAGCGCTTCTCCCAGCTGGGCTTAACGATTAAGTCAATCATTGGAATTACTATACTTGTATTTTGTAACATGTTTATTAGATCACCAACGGAGATCCAATAGATGTATTAACCTTATCGTCTTTGTCTTGATACTGTTGCGCCTTGTTGATGTATGTTACAGGGTGACTGTGTCACTATGCCACAACAGCTGTGAGGTGAGGCTCAGACGCGGAGGAAAAGCATTCCAGGTAGGTGGTCGCGTCTGGTACTGTACCGTGGCTCTCGAAATAGTTATTCGCGTATTTTTCCCGAAATAGTTATTTGCGTATTTTTCCCGAAATAGTTATTCGCGTATTTTCCTGAAATAGTTATTCCCGCATTTTCCCGAAATTGGTATCTGGGTATTTGCTCGAAATAGTAATTTGAGTATTTTCCCGAAGCAGTACCTCGAATGCTTTTCGCCCCGGTTAGCCGTCCAGTTCCGGCTGAGCGTGGAGATCCCGAGTCAGATCTGGTGGCGCCCTCTCTCTAACAGCAACCTACACATGCCGCATAACGCTTACCCTGTGGCGTACCGGTGTAAGCCCATCTCCCTGAGCGCATTTCAGCCGAGGCCTTTAGCCTGTTTTATCGATCTCCCAGGGTGAGCGTGCCCCATATCCCGGATTTGTTTAGTACTCGATACTCGCCTATCAGCGGGTGTCGTAAGGACAATTTAATGCCGTAACAACTTCGAACGGTTTTTGAGACTGGTAAGATGTCTTTATTTTGTCGGACTTCATCTGCAGGATGAGGTTTTCACGTAATCGATTAAAGATTTCGGTATGTTCAGGATAGCGATTATACCCTTGTATTTTCAGCCTGTATGCCCCTAGTCTCGCTTTCGCCTCTACCCTTAGGTTTAATGGGGGAAGGTTTAGCAGGGCTTCTAACGCGGCTGTCGGGGTTGTTGACATTGCCCCCGTTATTCCAATACAGGCCATTCTTTGTATTTTGCTGAGCCGGTTTTTATTTTTAATATTGCTTGCCTTGTGCCACCATACCAAGGCTGTATAGGTTATCGTCGGTATAATGACTTTTGTGAAGAGCCAGTATACCATTTTTGGTGACTGTCCCCATGTTTTTCCAAACATTCTTCTGTAGGTCCAGAATGCTCTGCATCCTTCGCTTGTAACATGTTCCATATGGTGTTTGAATGTCAATTTGGTGTCTAAAATTACACCCAAATATTTGACCTTCTCCACCATCTGTAATTCTTTCCCGTATAGTATTAAGTTCCTATACTTGGTTTTCTTCCTTCTTGTGATTGACAGAAGCGAGGTCCTTTCCGGGTTAACCGATAGTCCGGCTTCACACCATCTTCCCACAATGTTGAGGGCCAATTGAATTCTTTCGAATACTACGCCCTCAAATTTTTCGTGTATGTAGATGGTGATGTCGTTAGCGTAGCCCTGTGTGTATAAGCCCCTCTCCTCTAGTTCACGTAGAAGATCGTCCACCACGAGGTTCCACAGCAGAGGTGACAATACTCCTCCTTGTGGGCACCCTCTGGTCACCGACACTTTCACGGTTGTCTTGTCAAGAGAAGTGGTTATGACTCTGCTTTTAAGCATGTTGAGTATCCATCTGCTCAGGGTGTCATTTATTCCCCTGCTATTCAAAGCTACATAAATTGAGTCGAACGATGTGTTGTCAAAAGCACCTTCGATATCCAGAAAGGCTCCTAGGCCAAAGTCTTTGGATTGTATAGTTTTTCCCCCTTACTGACTAAATCATGTATAGCCAGTTCGCAGGATTTTCCTGATTGGTAGGCATATTGGTATCTATGTAATGGAGAAATTATTAGTCTTCAGAATAAATGACGTTAGACTTATTGGTCGGTAACATTTTGCCTGGGCATAGCTTTCCTTTCCCGGCTTTGGTATAAATACCACTCTCACTTTCCTCCAGCTTGCTGGTATGTAACCTAGGGCCAGACTTGCCCTTAGCATTGCACATAGACGGGTCTATAGTTCACCCCAGCCCTGAGTGAGTAGAGCTGGGTAGATTCCGTCTCCACCTGGAGCATTGAATGGTTCAAAACTGTGTAGTGCTCATTTAAGTTTAGTTATGTTTATCACTTGATGTGCTGTCTTCCAGTTCTCTGGTGTGGCCCTGCGTAAAGGTATTTCTACATCATGATCACTGGTGTTATCTTCCTATAATAGTATACTGCCTGGGAAATGTGCCTATAGTAGAACTGCCAGTGTTTCTTTCCCAGTTTCCGTGTATCCTCCTTCAGGTTTTTTCAGTGTCTGTCTTTCGCTAGCGCTTTTTGGAGTTTTGCACATTTTGGTGTTTGGTCGACTCCCTTGCAGTACTCCCTCCATGAGGATCGTTTTGCTTTCCTCACTTCGTTATTGTATTTTGCAAGGACTTCTTTATAAGGTTCCCACTTCCCTGTCCTTTTTGCTTTGTTGAATAGCCTTCTTGTCTCCACCCGCAGCTCTGAAAGTCGACCGTTCCACCATAGAACATCTCTGGTTGGCCTTCTAGAAGTTGCAGTACAACTCGATTCGAAGGCATTTATTAGTGATTCAGTGATGGCGTCCGCCATTATTTTTAATTCAGCAGTGTCACTGGCCCTGGAGGGGCAATCCCGGAGTGCCTGCTTGAGGTTCTCTTTATAAGAGCCCCAGTTGCAGTTTCTGGGATTCCTGTACTCCAGGTCGGTTAGCACCGGTGTTTTGATGTCAAATCTGATGTATCTGTGATCCGAGAGCGATGGCTCTTCAGATACATACCATTGTTCTACCATGTTTGCCATAGCTGTGGTGGCTACAGTTATATCAATGACCTCCATTCTAATACTAGTTACAAATGTGGGTGTATTGCCTAGATTCATTGTCAAGAGCCTATTTTCTAAAAAGAAATCAAGGAGTGACTCACCTCTGGGGTTGGTGTTATTGCTTCCCCACGCTATGTGGTAAGCGTTTGCATCACATCCTAGTAGTAGCTGCAGATTCGCCCCTCTGCAGTGTCCTACTAGCTCCCTCATCTCAGGAGTGGGTGGATCTCCTGGCTGGTTATATGGGAAATATACGGATCCGATAATGAGTTCCCTCTCGTTCCCTTCCATAGCCATTTTGGTTTTGACTGCCACAAGATCCCCACAAGAAAGGTCTCTTAATGTGATCAGATTCAAATTTGATTTAGCAAGTATGCAGGTTCTAGGCATGACTTCTTCGGAGCTGTGCAGATTCCAGCCCTTGGGCATCCCTAGTCCCATTAGTTTATTACTCTTAATCCAAGGTTCTTGAATTAATATAATATCTATATTATTTTAGATGGCATAAGCCTGTAAGACCGCCGATGCGTTCTTACAATGTGTATATTTACCTGTAGCAGTTTTAGCGCCATTGTAGCTTCTACTGAGGTTTTTTGGGCTTAAGGAGAGGGAGGTTCCTTAGACCCTCCCCCTTCCTTCACCTGGGGGGATTCTGAAGTCCTTTGAGCCTGTGGTTCTTCTGTTGGTAGAGGTTCCCGAGGACCCTCTACCTCCATTTCCTCTGTCGATTGCGAAAGTGGAGGTTCCAAAGATCCCTCCACTTCCATCGCCTGAGAAGGTCCTTCTGCGTGTCCTTCTTTTTTCTCGTCTTCCTCCTTCTTCTTACCCAGTTTCATAAAGGATACCAGAGAGAAGTTTAGGAAGGGACTGTAGTCAACTTCCTGTAGCTGAGTTCAGGACTGTTCTGACATGGCGATGACTACCTGCTGTCCCTTGGGGTCCGGCTTGGAGTCCGTCACCTGCCAGGTCTTTGTAGAATGACCTTTGTTTTGTTTATGTAACCTGTGCAGAAGAGTTTTGGCTTCCAGTACTAGTCCTGGAATCCATGCTAGGGTATATACTGGTTTAGGGACGTCCTTGGCCTCCCTGAGCACCAGTTTCGCCCCTTCCCATGGTATACAACCTTTCATTATCGTGTCCAGCCACGTTCTGGTTTCGAGGTCCGCGCAGGTCACGTTAAGTCTTGCCCTGCGGTAGCGTACCTCGAGAAATCTCTGGTGGGGTACATTCCCCCCATCCTTAATTTCATCGATTTTTTTAGCAGGTAGGTTCTAATCAGCCCTGCCTACTCGGCATTTATGGTCTCATCTGGGTATCCCTTTGGCAGAATTACCATCTTCTCCCCAGTGATGGCCTCTTTGTAGCTACGAGCAGGTTCTTCCATCCTGCTTCTTTTTTCTGTTGTTTTGGGGTGCTTCCTTCGGATCAGTTTCTTTTTAACTTTCTCTCGGCGTTGTCCCCTTTTTTGCGCCCTGGTCCCTGAAGGCCCTGGTTGCGGCTGACTGCTTGGGACTGTCCCGGCGCCTTAGTCCCGGCTTCTGCCTCTTGCAGTCGTTTTCTGTATTCGGTTGGATCCATCCAAGATCCTCCAGCCGATCCCTGGGGTTGGCCCCTAGGGGAAGAGTTGTTTTTTGATTTTTCTTCTTTTTCTTTTGTTTTTAAAATTAAATTTCCATTATCCATGTTCCCACGAGTGATCGGGAAAAAAGGTCAACCCTCGCCGAAGCCCGAACGACGAGGTAAGGCGGCTTAGTACGACGGAGTTGTGCCAGGTGCTCCGAAGGAATCGTTCGTGAAACTGCCTCCCCAGTTCCATGCAGCCCTCGTCACGATATCTTCCAACTTGGCTTGAGGGATGTTTATCGACTTCCCAGTCTAGATCCGCTGGATTTAGTTTTAACAGGGCCACTACGTGTAGGATGCAATCTGAGATCACATATCACCAATCATTGAAGGTGATACCCAACGGTCTTGGGATTTCAGAGGCTGGAGTGCTATGCATCTGTCCTCCCCTGTAGTTGACCTTCCGCCTCGGGGTAGGTTAGTGTCAACTCCTGGCTTCCAGTCAGCCACTCAACCCCCAAAAAAATTATACTGGGGGTACAAGGCGAACGGCGAGTCTTTTCATATAGCAGATGGTCACACACGCCCGACCGCAAACACAAACTCAGCCAATTCCACAGTCAGTCATGCAAGCAAATCAACAAACATTCAGTTGTTAGCAGTAATGTGCTCATTACATAATACTTACAGGGGGTTTTATCTAACCCGCGGCGTTCCCACGTCCCATCTCGAAGAAAACATCGTCAGGTATATTCTTCGGTGCACCTTCGATGATGTGCCTGTAATAATTCTGCAAATGCCGATGCTTACTGCATCTAGTACGCATTAACCGAACGTTAACTGCATCAATGGATCGAACCCATGTCAATGCGACCCGCAATTGCGGTGGTCGCATGGACCGCAAAAGGCACAGGCACAAGGCATTTTTAGGAAATGGGCTTCCCGAACCACCCAGTCGGGCTAACTGGGATCACTGATAAGTAAGGTGCTTAACCGTTCAAGGGTCGTGGGACATCTCGCCGAATGGCCACTGATCCAGGCACGAGAGTACTCTCTACGGCAAGGTGACCCTAGGTCAACCATAACAATGAACAACGACCCAATTAATAAAGCTGTTTGCAATCAGCCTTAGTACGAACAATAACGAATGTTCGACTCCGCTGTACAATAACTACATTTGCAAAGTTACGCAAGCATTAGTATTTCTTTTTACAGACCTCATCGTTTCATCCGCTCTCTTATAAGTTATAATCCATATAACTTACACAATTTAATTCACTTGAAAAACACATAATCGCGGTGGAATGACACCCGCGGTGGATTAGCTTTCGCGTTCACACGGGTGTGACCTCACCCACAGACTGCCAAAGCACATAAGAGCCCTCGCATTGTAAAAGTGCCACCCCCAGTGGCCTCGGGCTTTACAACATTCCCATATGGGGATTCTCGGCTAATTGCCCGCAAAGGCCCATTGTTTAAACTTGATTTAAACACACATAAATTTTATTTTCTAAAATTTACGAAATCCAGTCGCACGTTCTTAGATGCAATTCTGATTTAATAGCAAGAAGTTTTTAATGCCGCAATCACCAGTCTTTGCCTCATAATTGCTAAATTTAATATGTTTGAATTAGATTAAACATATATAAAATTCAGTCCAAATTTACGGAACATTATTCATAATTTAAAAACCAGTGTTATTTCGCAATTAGACGAGTTAAAGACCAGGAAAATTACAGATTTGCACCTCATGCACAAAACCGACCTACAGCGGCCGGTTCAACGGGCGACCTTCGCTCCAGCAGGAAATAAAACAGTTGAATTGCTACGTTGCTGTTTTGTAATTTTAAACGCTCTGTTCCAGTAAACTGTACATTTGAACTTTGATATTGTTACTTAGTTAAGCATTCTTGTTATGTATAAATACACCGTTTATTTTCGTAATAAAACAATCTGCATTTAATGTTTGATTCACTCGTTACTACCCATTCCAAGCCATAATATTTATGGGGCATGAGGCTGTGTCCCAGGGTGGTTTTACTGTCGTCCTTTCAAGTACCATTGACTACATTGGTTTAAAACGTAAACACAGTCTTCTTTACGTGCTTGAAGGATAGAACTAGCGCAAAGTAACGGAATCCTGATCCAGCCTCCCAGGCAATTCTGTTCACCCATCGATATTAAAAACAACCCTCAGTCGTTAATTTAGCTTTAAACTCCTTTCGATTCTGTACTAAATTTAGAAAGTATCATATTTCAGTGGTTGGTTTAGACCTTTAGACTAAAGCCTAAATTATACGAATACAAATAAAATGATAGGATATTTTCAAACTCAAGGAACACAAAAGTAAATATTACAAGACAATTTTAAAAATCAAAAGAAACTAGAGGTAAAAATATCTTATCGTTTCTAATTATAATGAAACAAAAAGTAAACACTTGGTAATGCAAATTACATCAACTTTAAAATTAAAGAAATATTACCGGCGGTGGGATTCGAACTTTAGCGGCTGCGAATGCGATATCAACGCTCGACCATTTTTGTTGTGTGCTGGACCGTTCGGATGCACAAATTATTACTTCTTTCTATTTCTCAGTTAAGACGAAAATAAACAACATTTTATTTTGTAAGTGCTCACTCCGTATATGTTGGGTCCAAAATCTGCCCTTTTTCGGGGTCGGTTAACATAGCATCACCAACAATTCCAAATGGTCTCCAAATCAAGCGCTTGATTTTTTATATCTAGCGCCACAAATTATAACGCTAGCGCCATTGCAGTTTCGGATATTTTTACTGTTTTTTTGGGGCTGCTAAGTTAACGTTTACACCACCAATTAACACCAGGCTTCCAAAAACCTAGCGCTAGACTCTTCAAACCAAGCGCAATCTGGCGCCATAAAGTATTACGCTAGCGCCATTGCAGCTTCGGATACTTTTACTGTTCTTTTTGGGGGCTGCTAAGTTAACGTTTGCACTACCAATTAACGCCAGGCTTCCAAAAACCTAGCGCTAGACTCTTCAAACCAAGCGCAATCTGGCGCCATAAATTATTACGCTAGCGCCATTGCAGTTTCGGATATTTTTACTGTTTTTTGGGGCTGCTAAGTTAACGTTTGCACCACCAATTAACGCCAGGCTTCCAAAAACCTAGCGCTAGACTCTTCAAACCAAGCGCAATCTGGCGCCATAAAGTATTACGCTAGCGCCATTGCAGCTTCGGATACTTTTACTGTTCTTTTTGGGGGCTGCTAAGTTAACGTTTGCACTACCAATTAACGCCAGGCTTCCAAAAACCTAGCGCTAGACTCTTCAAACCAAGCGCAATCTGGCGCCATAAATTATTACGCTAGCGCCATTGCAGTTTCGGATATTTTTACTGGTTTTTTGGGGCTGCTAAGTTAACGTTTGCACCACCAATTAACGCCAGGCTTCCAAAAACCTAGCGCTAGACTCTTCAAACCAAGCGCAATCTGGCGCCATAAAGTATTACGCTAGCGCCATTGCAGCTTCGGATACTTTTACTGTTCTTTTTGGGGGCTGCTAAGTTAACGTTTGCACCACCAATTAACGCCAAGCTTCCAAAAACCTAGCGCTAGACTCTTCAAACCAAGCGCAATTTGGCGCCATAAATTATTACGCTAGCGAAATTGCAGTTTCGGATATTTTTACTGTTGTTTTTGGGGGGTGCTAAGTTAACGTTTGCACCACCAATTAACGCCAGGCTTCCAAAAACCTAGCGCTAGACTCTTCAAACCAAGCGCAATCTCGCGCCACAAATTATTACGCTAGCGTCATTGCAGTTTCGGATATTTTTACTGTTCTTTTCGGGTAGTGCTAAGTTAACGGTAGCACCACCAATTAACGATAGGCTTCTGAAAATCTAGCGTTAGAGTCTCTACACCTAGCGCTTTCTCCATTTGAATTGTATGCCATAAAATTTATGAGATAATCAGCACCATTAATTAACGCCAGGCTTCCAAAAACCTAGCGCTAGACTCTTCAAACCAAGCGCAATTTGGCGCCATAAATTATTACGCTAGCACCATTGCAGTTTCGGATATTTTTACTATTGTTTTTGGAGGGTGCTAAGGTAACGTTTGCACGACCAATTAACGCCAGGCTTTCAAAAACCTAGCGCTCGACTCTTCAAACCAAGCGCAATCTGGCGCCATAAATTATTACGCTAGCGCCATTTCAGTTTCGGATATTTTTACTGTTCTTTTTGGAGGGTGCTAAGTTAACGTTTGCACCACCAATTAACGCCAGGCTTCCAAAAATCTAGCGCCAGACTCTTCAAACCAAGCGCAATCTGGCGCCATAAATTATTACGCTAGCGCCATTGCAGTTTCGGATATTTTTACTGGTCTTTTCGGGGAGTGCTAAGTTAACGGTAGCACCACCAATTAACGATAGGCTTCTGAAAATCTAACGCTAGATTCTCTACACCTAGCGCTTTCTCAATTTGAATTGTACGCCATAAAATTGATGAGATAATCAGCACCATTAATTAACGCCAGCTTCCAAAAACTTGGCGCTAGACACTTCAAACCAAGCGCAATTTGGTGCCATAAACTATTACGTTAGCGCCATTGCAGTTTCGGATATTTTTACTGTTCTCTTCGGGAGGTGCTAAGGTAACGTTTGCACCAGCAATTAACGCCAGGCTTCTAAAAACCTAGCGCTCGACTCTTCAAACCAAGCGCAATCTGGCGCCATAAATTATTACGCTAGCGAAATTGCAGTTTCGGATATTTTTACTGTACTTTTTGGAGGGTGCTAAGTTAATGTTTGCACCACCAATTAATGCCAGGCTTCCAAAAATCTAGCGCTAGACTCTTCAAACCAAGCGCAATGTGGCGCCATAAATTATTACGCTAGCGCCATTGCAGTTTCGGATATTTTTACTGTTCTTTTCGGGGGGTTCTAAGGTAACGTTTGCACCACCAATTAACGCCAGGCTTCCAAAAACCTAGCGCTCGACTCTTCAAACCAAGCGCAATCTGGCGCCATAAATTATTACGCTAGCGCCATTGCAGTTTCGGATATTTTTACTGTTCTTTTTGGGGGGTGCTAAGTTAACGTTTGCACCACCAATTAACGCCAGGCTTCCAAAGATCTAGCGGCAGACTCTTCAAACGCTGAATGATAAGGGGCGTTATCCATGAAAATAACAGATAGCTGGTTTAAATTAGGCAGTAACTAAGTTTTCAACCATTTTATAAACAATTATCCGTTCATATTGTCATGATAATCTGAACTCTTCGAAGTTGAAGAAAAAATTAAGCTAGCACCTTCTACAAGTCCATTATTTGTCCTTGCATGCAATATTATGTAAGGTGTTCCTAGGCCACCATCATTTTTAACAGACTTAATAGAATCGTCTTGTTAAGATCTTTTTAGTCTGCCTCTAAAAACATCCAGGTTTCATCCAAGAACACGAATTGATAATTTTCGTTGTTGAACTTTATAAAATTTCTTAAGAAAGCCGTTCTTTCTGCAACAACATTATTTCTCTCGCAGAGCGCTCTCCTGTTATCATTTTTCACAAAACGAAAAACAATGTTACGTAGTAATATAGCTAACCTTCCGCGACTAATATCTAAAATCTGTCTTTCTTTTAGCTTATGTAAAAGGGCATTCAAAATAATATACTCTTTTACTTCACACATGTGATATATTACGTACCTCACTTCTGCTCTTTGACCTTCTGGAACATGTAATGTTTTCAGATATTTATGTTTTCATATTTCACCAGTTGGTGGGAGCATTCCTTACCTTCTGACTTTTTACCAAATAGCACACTTTAATTTAGATTCTCTAATTTGTAGAGCATCCGTGACACGTTTATGCACTTCCACTACTGGTTTGAGCGGCCCGTAATTATTTTTATTTACTCCAGTGTGGTAAGTAACGCATTACGTCACTCATTTGACACTATTTCAGTTAGGTAATGAAGCTCATTACGCCACTCAGTTATGTAATGGTTTTATTACGCAACTGAGTTGTGTAATGACTTCATTACATAACTGAAATAGTGTCAAATGAATAACATAATGACATTTGCCTACTAAAATATTTTTGAAAATGACAGATCTGACATTTCTCATAATGCACTGTCTCAATTTTAGGCAGTCGTAGATAAAATTTTGTACAATACATGTGTGATAATGCATCATTAATATACTTGTGTGCTTACATACACGTATATTAATGATGCTGTTATCCCACTTGTATAGTAAGTAACTATTATCAAACTGAAAATAAAGACTGAAAAGCAACTGGTCAACATGTAAACTGTTACCGCTAATTGCGCTTGACACCGAATGTTTAGCAAAACTAATTATTTGCAGTAATTACCAGTCATCAATCGACTCTTATTACTGGTCTATGTTTAACTTTCACCAAAAAAATATTGTAATAAGGTAATAACAAATATATTTCCTTAATTGTAAATTCTAATAATGTAAAACCATTGGCGTTTCTGTAACATAAACGACGAAGTGCACCAACAGATTTCGTGTTTCACGTACAAGTATCATTTATACAGTTCCAATGCAGTAATAGTTTTATGTTATGTGGATGCAGTGGTGAAAATGAAAAGGGGCGCAGTGGATAATTTAGTTTAATAACTGAGTCACTTTGAAACTAAATCCATTTCAATGGAATTTTAAGCGCTAGAGTTATATATTCCCTAGACGTGCTATATACAATAACAATGATATTAATATTGCATCTATATTTCATTCAGTTGGCTGGCAAGCAATTTTATCCTATCCATTTCTTATATTCTGATATTCATTCCACATACGTTCTAAATTTATGAATCGCATTGTTCATATGTGTAAAAGAAAATATGAAAATACAAGAAAGGTAGGTATGCAAAAAGCAATCTTCTAAAATATAATGAAATTGTCTTCAACATCCAGACTTAGTAAATAGTCAGTGCCGTGCCATCTTATTACACACATACAGTGTGTCCAAAATAAGGAGGGCCAGTATGGGGATCTAACATGTGAGCAAACGAAAATGAAATCAAGCCTGGCCTAGATAATTGAATCGATTATTAATTCACATTATGTTGATACTCTCGAATAAAATTCACACACATAACCTACACCATTGCATAACTGTCACCGATTGTTATGTCATAATTTTATTTGAAAATTAACATAAAAACAACACTTAAACAATGTTACATCTGCTACATCATTAATTCCGTATTAAGATATAAGAACTGCTGAAACTGCTGAAAGTGTTCCTTGATTAAACATGTGTAATTTAAAATTTGAAAATTTAAAAAATTCGACACTTCTACTATTATAACAGTCACATTTAAATTAAAAACATCAGAAGCAATAGAGCACATGACTTAATTTCTTCAAAGCCAAGCTTGATTTCGTTTTCATTTGCTCACATGTTAGTTAATAGCAGTAGATACAAATTTGTTTAAATGGGAAAAAGTTGCGTAATTAAAGGTCTAAAAAATGACGCTTAGAAATCCATTCTGAAATATATTTTTAACAAGGTTCTAGGCGAAATAGTCGTCTTTAACTTCGCAAAAGTTTCCAAGTTTCCAATGGCAATATTAAAATAAAAGTGTTCATTAAAAAGCTTCGTTCATTGACACACACCAATTGTCCCATTTAGATATTGGACTTAGCTCTAGTTCCTTTGCGAAACGATAAGAAAAACCGCTAACTTCATGCTCCTTTATCATAAGAGGTTTTATCTGCTACTTAAGTAGTGCTAGAAGTAATACTGTTACTAGTGGATGCACTTCACTTCACATTACATTCTTCCTTCGTATATTAGTTGCAAATTTACAATCTTTGCAAATCCCGTTATCCTTAATCATTTACAATTCTTATCCATAATTAAAGGAGATTGTGTCAAACTCAAGTAGCTCTTTCTTTTTGCTCTTGTTGATAGGACGTCAAACCGTCCGTAAATAGCACACAATGTAGCAATAATCTCCAATGCCTTTGTTTCATATTGAGATTAATTGAAGTGCTATTAAATAAACTGAGTAGTGCAAGCGCTTCTAATCCAACTGCACTTCTACATAAAAGGAATTTAAAACTTGAATATCCTGTTATACAAAACTGACAATTTGCATAATCAGTCTCTGGGCGATTGGAGGTAAAACCAGAATTCGACAAAATGTTCTGACACGTAGTATCGATAGATTTACGTCACGTAATTTATCGACCCTCTGAAGTACCGAGATGTTAATTTTTTGCGGCATTCGTGCTGGAGAGATCAGCGGCAAACCGTTACAAAAAAAAATTATTTCGACTCATCATTCAAATTCCTGGTTACATTTCATCACTTCTGGGACATTTGAGCATTTGAAAATCGATATTGCAAGTTTCGCCCTGCTATTTAGTTTAGTTGGAATTGATATTATTATCATCATTATCAACAGAAACAAAGAACTGATAACAAAACAAAGTCTGGAAAGCACCATCTTACATTTATACAGATTTAAATGGCATTTAGCAGGTTAAATTTTGGTATAAATATCTAGTTTAAAATTGTGCTTAAGTTTGTATTTGTTGTTTGATTATTTGAACTGTATAACAAAGATGACCATTATCCCAGAGCAAAAACTTACGCACTATTAGTTTTGAATTTTTCGATATTTTTCTCCAATCTTTAAATACCAATTTTGAAACGCTCTTACTTTCTATTTGTAAGAAATAACTTTTAACACTTACTGATTTTGATTAAAAATGATTAAAAGTCTTTTAGTTTACATTTTTATTTAAATAAGGTGGTTGAGTTAAAATTTTAAATGACAATATTGTATTGTATAAATATTTGTGCAGAAATTTGCCTGCAACTAGTTTCTCTTGAAACAGCCAATTATATATCAAATGCTTTCGGAAAAAATAATAGCAACTTAATTGCAATGAGAGAGTTGTAAAATACAAAACTGAAATATTGTCGTCTTGGCAGAGTTTCTAATCAGAACGTCTTACTTTCTAAATAAAGTATGATTTGCTTTAGAAATCCTTTAATTTTATTTGAACACTTCTATCTGTGCCAAGATTATTCTTCTTTTCTGAGAACTGTAGTATAAGTTGAATTTTGAGTTTTGTTGTATTTTATGCTTTCGTTAACAAATGTTTCCATTTTCTATTTATGGTGCCTTAAAACACATTATCTTGTTAACTGTAATTTCTTATCTTGTTCTAAATCAGTTTGGAAAGTTTCGTCTCAATTTGTATGTAACTTGATAGTTTCTTGAAATGGAAAAGCTTGAACCTCGGCCAGTGATTAAATTTTTGACCAGGGAGAGAAGAACAGAAGTGGACGACTTGCAACAGCGCAAAACTCTAAAACTGTGATCAAAGTAGACAAATTAGTGATAGAAGATAGACGCTGTGTAACTGCGGTTTATCCTAAGGGACAAAGATAGGTACCCGGACGAAGGTTTTGGGTTAGTTTTAAGACATTCGAGCTGTGCTCTTGTTAACAGTAACTTTTATTTGTATGAGATCTGTCTAAGTTATATTTATTTAATAAACTTATATTTCCACTACAACTTCTTTAATTAGCCTTAACCACGAGGACATAACATCTGGCGACGAGGAGTAAAAGTGACGTTAAGACAAAAATACAGTGGAAACAATTCAAGTGAAGTGACTACGTTAAGCGTGGGTTGTGTTTTCTTCGGTCAAAAACTTTCTTGTTTCGTGTAAGAAAAATGGCTTATGTAATCGGAGCGATCGAGCGATTCGACCATAATGGCAACGACTGGACAGTTTACCAGGAGAGGCTGGAGCAATTTTTCGCGGCGAACGAAATAAAGGACAGTGACGGAGCAAAACGCAAAAGTGCGGTATTAATTAGTCAATTACAATTTATTGCGCGATCTGTGTTATCCGAAAAAGCCATGTGAAAAGACCTACGAAGAGATGTGCAAGTGCATGAGGGACGATTTCAGCCCTAAGATTTCGGTGTATAGCGAAAGGGTGGAATTTTACGGGACAACACAGAAACGCGACGAAAGTATCACAGCACAGAGTGGCATGCTAGAATCTAAAATCTAGCAGTGAATTGTAAATTCCTGGGCTTGGACAAGATTCTGCGGGACAAATTTGTCACGGGGCTTCGCAAGGGGCCCATCTTGGACACATTGTGCGAAGAAGAATACACGGAGGACGCAACTATGATCGAAATGGTGGAGATGGCTTTAAAAAAGGAGGCCAGTCTCGAATCCAGTACGGCGGCTGCAAGTACGAGGGGAAACCAATCAGTCAACGTACTTAGAGCGCAAAAAACTACGATGGCAAGGGACTAGCAACGACGGCAAGAAAAGGGCCAACAAAGCAAGGCAGAATATTACGCGTGCGATCGTTGTGGTAAGGAACATCAAGTGGGGCAGTCATGTAAATTTAAAAATGCCAAATGTTTTGAATGTAAAGCGATAGGTCATTTATCAGGCATGTCTAAATTTAGGGCTAAGACGAACAAGAGTAGTAGTAATCACGCCAGCAGCAGTAATTACATTGAGGCTACTGAGAGGGTAGATTTACCTTTGTTTAACATTACATCTAATAAAAGTAAGGCAATGAAGGCAACAATTATCCGATGTGTGCCTGTCGCGCTTAGTGGACGTGCACGCTACACGCTCAAATTATTATCTTATAAATTCTAAAACTACCAAGTTGCAAGTTAATTTTCAACATGGAAACCAGGAATCGTAGTAAGGATGTCCCCGTGGATAGTAGCGATTTCCTTGCTCAGAAGATCGTAAGTGAAATGTTCCAAAATACTTTATTTACGGAGAAACTTAACCAGATAATCAACACCTGTTTAACGACTCAAATGGAAGAGATACTAAAAAAGTATGAAAATAAAATATCCCATCTCGAGCAAAAAGTCAAGCATCTAGAACAGCAACTTGAAGAATCTAACTCAGCCACCGATAAAATTCTGGATACCTACGAGCAGTACAGCAGGAAAAACAGCCTTCGAATTTTTGGACTCCCCGAAAGTGCAACGAAGATAACCTAGGCATTGAACTACCCAGGTTTTCAATTGATATCAGCCACCGTCTTAAGGGCAAGGAAGGAGCACACAGGCCGATAATAGTAAAGTTTGTGCAACGTAGCATTAAGAAACTTATATTTAACAATAAACGGAAGTTGAAAGGAACGAAAATCCTTATTAGAGAAGACCTGACATGGAAGCGCATGGATATCATCAGAGAGGCCTCCAAGAAGCTGGGCTACAGATCGGTATGGACCAATGATGGCAACATCTATGTAAAAACTATGAGCAACGGTATTCGTAAAATTAATACTTTAAACGATCTAAGTTCTATTTAAATATAATCTGTGAAACGTGTGGTGCACTATTCTTTTTTGTTTTCATTTTTAGGTTTGCAGGCTACATTCCTTGGAATATCTACTTTTACAGCGGAGACATATGAATACTAGCAGCATAAAAGCAGCTCACTTAAATATCTGGTCGTTACTACCGAAACTAGATTACATTAAGCGCATTATCACAACCTATGATATATTCTCTTTATCAGAAACATGGCTTTTATCAAACGTATGTAATTTAAACCTTTCAATTAAAGATTATAATTTGATACGGCAAGATCGAGATAGTCGGGGTGGCGGAGTTGCGGTTTACATAAAAAACTCCTTGAAGTACAAGATAATTAATACAAATAATAACATAGAGCAATTATGGTTCACGATTAAAAATAAATCTGAAACATACGTTTTTGGGGTAATCTATAGACCACCGTCTACAAATTATAAAACATTTGTAGACGAACTTGAGACGTCGTTTACATTATGTACAACCACGTGCGTGTTAGTTTTCGTTTCGATTTTTCCTGCTTTCTTTTTATTTGTTTAAAAAACAATCTTTTTTAAGACGGATAAAATTAAATGACATGATCGTTGTTTTTCCGACTTACCGTATGCTATTTGGAAAGTAACTAGAATTTGAATTTGCCGCCACTTTCAGTAACTCAAAATGGCGGACGAGCTTGCTCGTATAAATATAGTACCTTAGTTAACAGGTAGCGTTCGAGTATCTCCGTGATACATTGTTATTGCATTTATGTATATTTGTATTTATGTTTTTTGGCATTGCATTTTATTTTGTAAATTTTTATGGTATTTATAAGGGCGAAGTGGAAGAATAGCTCTGCTAAACTTCGTCCTTGCGATTCAGCTTCTGAATAAAGAGTTATTAATTATTATTATTATTTATTGTATATTCACTAGACGTACTTTAGTTAGAATTGGCGCTAGCTTAAAGATAACAAAATTTTGGTAGAAATTTATATTTGCATACTTTCCCCCATAATGCACCCCTTTTTCACTACATTAAGATAACTCAAGAAACAAAAAAAATATACCAATTATTTCTAGGCGTCATTTTGTTAGTTCTTTAATTACGCAGCCGTTTTCCTATTTAACCAAATTTGTATCTCTTAGTATTAATGAGATTTCCATACTGGGCTATCCTTATCTTGGACACACAGTATATCACTCATTTACAAGGCTGAAAACAAAAAAAATTGTAAATTACATGTAAAAACATGAGGAATAACTACCCCTCAGTAATTATAAATATTAATCAGTAATCGAATTGAATTATTAATCGATTCGTATCAGAAATTGAACCAATACATTAAACAATTTCTTATAAACATTGAACACATGAAAACGATACAATTGAAGAAAAAGTAGATTTTGGAATGTGTTGCAGAAAAAAGTAGAGAACAATACAGAAGGAGCGATATTGATTTGAATGTTTGGGTGGGTAATAGGAATATTTGAGGAAAAGAAAATGAATAATAGTAGGAGAAAACTGATCGAGTTTTATATTGATAATGAACTCAACATCCCAAATATATTCTTTGACACCAAATAATACATACAATAACTAGGGACGTAATCGGCAAGCGTGTAAGGTTAATAATGGAGTATACAATTGCATCTAAAAAAATCACAAAGAAAATATATGACACAAAAGTTAAATTAAGTTTTTAAATAGGCGGTGGCCACTATGTTTTAGTAACAACCCTGAGAAGATAACAAAAGTTTACAGATAGATTAGAACAAGAGTTCGGAGAGACGAAGCAAATGAGATAAGTTTTATTTAAGGTATAAATAGACAACAATTAGCATATTCCTTCAGGCATGGAGAATGTCGAATAATATTGAAAAATTAAATTGTCACCATACTGTTCTCGTAAAGCATTAATCCTTTCTAGAAGGAATATAAAGTATGCTCAAAAATATTTTCATCTTGTATGGCTATGGAATGTTTTCTAGTTTACGAATGCAACTACGTTTTATACTTGAATGTCAAACTTGACATTTGATTTTTAAGTGACTTTTATAGTTGCATTAATAATATAGGAACTATTCCATAGCCATATTAGATGAAAATACATTTTGATCATGCTATATATTTCGTATGTCCACAAACAGTCAAGCACTAGGGCTTTATATCAATGTACGCGAATAAAATTTATAATTGTCAGTAGATCTAATATTTTTCTATGAGAGAATTGTTTTATTAAAATTAAAACAGCAACGAGGAAGCCCACCAGAGGTTAAAAATTATTTGGCAATCATATAAGACTCTGCAACTCCACTTGCGCTTGGTTACAATGCGAAATGGGTAGGTCAACAATTGCCACTACCTGTCCCAAGCCTGGATAAAGGAGGAGGGTTCCCAATTAGGGTAACTTCCTAGTCGGGATAACAAATGTGTGAGAATTAAACTGGAGACAATATATTTCAAGAATAGTATTCTAGAACATCACATGTTGGAATGGCAAATATTAGGAAACCATCCTGAACTTACAAAAACATAATATCGATATTTGTGGAATATCAGAGACAAAAAAAGAAAGAAACTGGAAACAACTACGTGCTCTAAATATATGTACATCAATCTACAGCGAAAAAACTAAGTACGAACGAGCAATGACAGGTGTTGGTATTTTTCATCATACAGAATATGTACCATACACAAATAACTTATCATACAGGGTAATTCATAAATATAGTAATTAAATTTAAGGGTAGTTAGAGAACATCAAACAGAACTCTTTTGCGTAATAAACTATACGTAAAAAATTAATAATAACCCCACAAAAAATTTTAATATTTAGTTGCTTTAACTGATTGACGGTCACTAAAACAAATTTCTAGAAACACAATTTCTAGCAGGTGGTGCGATACGACCTAATGCGGATAAAATGCAGACGCAGAAAACAGTTACTTGGATGTTTCAATCACATTTTGTGCATTACGTGGTGGTTCCTAATGCATTTTTTTCCCATATGCGATTAATTTTCAGTAATAATAAAACGAGAGGTCAAAACATTGACGACAATAGTTTTTGCGATTCAGATACGAGTTTCTGTAGCGATGAAAATAACGAAGAGTGCTTGCACGAGTCGTTATTTTCTAAAGCAACAGAAACGAGACAATCTGAAAAGAAAAAATTGTCGGCAATATTTTGACCTAGAGTCCTATTCGCCTTGACATAAATTTTAAATTATTGAAAATGACCAATAAACATACTCCTAACACTAAAATTATAAATTTACAAAGCTAGTGGTCTTTGAATTGTATCCTTTTCTAAAACTAAAATCCAAGATATTTTTCATTAAAAAATAGTTACAGAAACAATTGTCGCTGAAATAAAGTTTCTCAAAATATTATGACTAAAATAATCGTTCGATTGGTAGTTTATTTTTTAATTGAAGAATGCCATTGGTTGACAATGACACCAGTTAAATTGTCAGTGCAATGCATTTCTACTAATGTCAGTATACACCCATTTAAGTTATTGACCATACTTATGAATCACCCTGTATATCAGTTTACCTTAATATATGCAAGCCTAAAGTAGAATTGCAAGATTTTTACAGAGGACTACAAACTACCATTGATACAGTTAAAAATAATATAAAGTTATACTCATGGCAGATTTAAATGCCAGAATAGTCAAGTCATATAATCAATGGGATAAAGCAGAAATACAACGAACTAACAATAAACGAACATAGCGAGATGCTAATAGACTCCTGCGCAAGAAATGAGCTGAGAATCAGCAATAGATTGATCATGAACAACAGCACAAGATAACCTTCCACAACAGTAGACGTCAAACATGCACAATTTATTGATTATATCATCACATCAGCACAAATCGGGCATTTGCACCATATCAAATTCTAGCCGTGTGAGCACTGACATCTGCTAATATAGAAGCAGATCACAAAATCATACTCTGGAAAATAAAGATAAGCAAACCATTTAACAACACAAAACCACCAACAGTATGTTGAAAAGTATTAACTTCTACATTGATAAAATAGTCGCCATTAATATAAACACTTGGGTCACACTCCTTCTATTCTCGATATTCATATGTAAAGTTAAATCTTGAACAATTCGGCATCTGACAGAAATAGAATCATTATTTGAATTAATAGTTTAAAAGGATGTTTATAACATAAAAAATTAATGCGATAAAAATGATAAATATGATCAATCAATTGTTTATAAACACAAATACACAGTTACAACATAAAGTACTATAATAGATATTAACGATATAAGTTTGATTATGAGCATCTAAACGAAACGAGTTTAATTGCTAAAACTAGACGGTGAGCCGAGTTTTTCAGCAATCAAACGAGTCTGGTTAAGTGCCATAAGCAAACGTGTATTGTTCAATATTTTTTCATAACACCTACTTGTTATTTGTCAATAACAGAACTGTCAACCTGACTGAAAAGTTCCCCATAGCAGCCATGGCTGTTATACATTTGACAGCCTAGGTCGTTAAGAAATAACAGAACAGTAACATTTTAATATTGGCAATACTGAAATGTATAGTTGGTGATACTGTAAGGCTATGTCAAATTCGAGGTTAGCAGGTTAGGTTTTGCGCCAGTCTGTGTCAAAACTGACGCAAAACCTAACCTACTAACATCGAATTTGACATAGACTTACAGTGTCACCAACAATACATTTCAGTATTGCCAAACGTAATTTTTTTCTATAGGTTACTCTGATAAGACGAGTTTTATAACACCCGTTACTAATACTATTTAACTTTTTCATTTAAATTGCTCTAAAATTTCAATTTTTCTAGGTGTTATGAAAAATATTCAACAACATACGGCCGTTATCGCATGTAACTAACTCGGATAAATTGATTAGCCTCGGCCTCACGGCCTCGGCCACAAATTTATCCTCGTTTGTTAGATGCTTACTAACGGTCTTATGTCGTTAATAACTATATGTTCATCAATAAATTCTAGTTCAATGTATTTTTTATATAAAAAGAGTGCGGTAATGAAGCTCTTAATGATACTAAAATTAATTTGGTTAATAGTCTATAACAACACCGACGAAGATAAAAAAATATAACAAAGCTATAATTTGCAAAGGTCTTAATTGTTCTCTTATGGCTTAATTATGTTAAACTTTCATGCGGTTGACATGTTGTAATCATGTTTTTTAGTACTTTAAGGCAATTTGTTGAATTCTGATCTCTTAGTAGTGCAATATGGGATGATAATAATTTGCTAAATGAATCAAGACGGATGATCTAATATAGAGACATCAATGTGATAAACGATTTTCCGTCATGTAAATGTATAGCTTGTATACTAAAAATAACCCGACTATGCAGCCGCTTGAGGGTGATAATTATATGGTAATGCAATGCAATGGTAATGGAACAAACATAAAAATTACTGTAACTGTAAATATAAACAGTAATATGACAGATTTAAAATATTCACTTGATCACTACGCTTCAATCTGCATATATTTTATAACTGCAAAACCATTTTTAATTTGTATTAATTTTTATTTGCATGACATCTGAATTTTGACATTAATAGTATATTAAGATACGAGTTTTATAAGAAGCATTTTGTAGCACGCACGGGTTTAGGGTACGACGAGCAAAGCGAGGAGTGAGCCCTAAAGGAGTAAATGCGACAAAATGCTTTATAAACGAGGTATCATACATAATATTAAACCACTCAAACACTCTGCTTAGTAACTAAATCTTTTAAATGTACCTATATTTGTGAGCACGAAAATTTAGTATTATAGAAAACATTCACTTTTTTGAATATACAACGCTAGGTTTGTTAAACCGAATATTTAAAATGTCAACATCCTACTCCCACGTGCAACCCGATTATGTAGAAATAAACCTGTATAACCTTGCAAGTTAATTATCAGGTCAGCGAAATCTTTAAGAGAAATTGCACTTTTATTTCCAGTTGCAAGAATTAAGTTCTAGATGTTCTTATATATAGATTTAATTGGTGATTCGATATTTGATTGTTTTAATTAAGTTAAAATAGTTATCTAAATGTTCGACAAACAATTCCCAATACTAAGTAGAAATAACAAGCAAATGTTTTTAATTAACATTATTTGCACATGTAATATAACAATAATTGCTATGTGATACCGCAACACCAATTCATCATTTACTTAAGCATTTAATTGCAATTGTTTATGTAATTTTCCTAATTCTTGGAAAACAAAGATAATTTTTACTATTGGCATCAATAAATAACGCAGCCTCGAAGCGTGTAGATCGTATAATTACAAAACTCATTGTATTATTTAATATTGAATTAATTACGAGTAAAATGTATGTACATTAAATTGCATGTATTCATATTAAAATATTTTTGATCTACATCCGATAACTACACCAAAGGTTTTTTTATAATAGTCAAAAGCATATAATTTTTGTTTGATTTTGTTCTAAGTAGAAACTGATAATTCATATCAATATAATCGCTAATTCCTTCGCTTATAACAGAAAACATTTAAATTTCTATTTAATCGTGAATAGATGATTTATATAAATTTTAGGAATTTCGATATTAAATAATTATGTCATTAATATTTCAAGCCTTAAAAATTGCAATAAATTACAAGTACTAAACATAAATGCCTGCCAGTAATTTTCTTTTGTATATCTTTGCTGCTTTATTTTCGGTCCCTCGTGTATTGCATGCTGTATTCGTAGTTACCCCTCATCTACAGTATTGTCTTTATTTTGTAGTATTTGCCCAAACATTTGATGTACCGCTTCATTTCGCACTGCATAGATTTACCTTTTGTCCTTTTACAGTCTTTTCTTTTGGAAGATGTTGTATTATTCCTATTTTTACTAAACATCAATATATCTTTATAGCTTCTTACGTGTTTCACACATCTACGTGTCCATCAAAATATTGTCCATTCGGTTGATAACTTTCCCACTTGGTGATTTCCAGGTTCCTTTGTAAATATCTTTATGGTCGCACGAAGTACTCAGCTATTTCATATAATTTGCTATTGCAAATTCAAGAAGAGTTTTTAATTCTCATTACTGTATAAATGTTTGTTGTTTTATCCTGGTCCCGTTGTAGTTTTTGCCTCAAGTAAAGTAACTGTTCTGAGACAATACGGAAATTTGTTTTGAAATTTATTGCATGCAATGAAAAGCTGATTTTATATTAATAAATAACTAGCAACCAGTGAGACAAATGTCTTATTTAATAAAACAAAAAAGACAGTTTTTCAAATAGACCGCGTCCCGGACGGATGGGAATCACGTGATTTCTCGAAAACCGGAAGTGTCACGTGACTGAAATTTGGTTCCTGACCTGACATGACCATTCCAAACATATAACTTTCATAACTTTTTTCTCTATCTCTTACGGTTTGGCTGCTGAAACAGCGTCCCGGACGGACCAGCGTCCCGGACGGACGGACTTCACGTGATTTATCGAAAACCGGAAGTGTCACGTGACTGAAATTTGGTTCCTCACCTGACATGACCATTCCAAACATATAACTTTCATAACTTTTTTCTCTATCTCTTACGGTTTGGCTGCTGAAACAGCGTCCCGGACGGACCAGCGTCCCGGACGGACCAGCGTCCCGGACGGACGGAAATCACGTGATTTATCGAAAACCGGAAGTGTCACGTGACTGAAATTCGGTTCCTGACCTGACATGACCATTCCAAACATATAACTTTCATAACTTTTTTCTCTATCTCTTACGGTTTGGCTGCTGAAACGGCGTCCCGGACGGACCAGCGTCCCGGACGGACGGAAATCACGTGATTTCTCGAAAACCGGAAGTGTCAGTCACGTGACTGAAATTCGGTTCCTGACCTGACATGACCATTCCAAACATATAACTTTCATAACTTTTTTCTCTATCTCTTACGGTTTGGCTGCTGAAACAGCGTCCCGGACGGACCAGCGTCCCGGACGGACGGAAATCACGTGATTTATCGAAAACCGGAAGTGTCACGTGACTGAAATTCGGTTCCTGACCTGACATGACCATTCCAAACATATAACTTTCATAACTTTTTTCTCTATCTCTTACGGTTTGGCTGCTGAAACGGCGTCCCGGACGGACCAGCGTCCCGGACGGACGGAAATCACGTGATTTCTCGAAAACCGGAAGTGTCACGTGACTGAAATTCGGTTCCTGACCTGACATGACCATTCCAAACATATAACTTTCATAACTTTTTTCTCTATCTCTTACGGTTTGGCTGCTGAAACAGCGTCCCGGACGGACCAGCGTCCCGGACGGACGGAAATCACGTGATTTATCGAAAACCGGAAGTGTCACGTGATTGAAATTCGGTTCCTGACCTGACATGACCATTCCAAACATATAACTTTCATAACTTTTTTCTCTATCTCTTACGGTTTGGCTGCTGAAACAGCGTCCCGGACGGACCAGCGTCCCGGACAGACAAGTCTATTAGATAAAGGATAGGTTTAGGAATTGTGTTAAAAATTGTAAAAACATTATAGGGTGCAGACGCCGACGCCGATCATAACCCCATACTTGCTGTTCTAAAAGTAAAATTAAATATCACAAAAAGACTAAAGAAAACTTGTAAATGAGACGTGGCCAAATTAAATGATGCCGATATAAAACTAAAAGCACAAAAAAAACTAGACGAAGGATTTGAGAAAATCAAGAAAAATTTCGGATATAGAAAAGTAAATAAACAATAGAATGACATAAAACAAATACCTCTCAGCACCGCTAAAAACAATGTACAAACCGATAAGAATGTAAAAAAAAAGATGGGTGACGACTGCAATAAAATACACTTAATGGAAGACCGCAGTAAGTGAAAAGAGCGTAATTTCAGTAAATATAAGGAAATAAATAAAACTATTAAATCATACGTAAGAAAGGCAAAAGAAGATTGTTGGAAGAAACAATGCAGGGAAATGGAATTATTGCAACACGATTCCTTCAATCTACATAAAAAGATCAAACACACTGCTCATATATATATATATATATATCATATAAATAAAAGAGAACGATCCAAACGTGTGTGTCCGTCACGACAATTGCAGACGCGATGTCCCCCATTTGCGTTTGCATTAATTTCGCCGTCACCTCGATTTCGTGACCGGGGCGGAGCCCCGAAGGCCCCTTTGGAGAGGGGCGGAGCCCCAAGCGCCCCTTGGAGATGGGCAGAGTCCCGAGGGCCCCCTTGGAGCGGAGCGGAGCCCCGTGGGCCCCTTGGAGAGGGGCGGAGATTTGTGAGCCTCCTTGGAGAGGGGTGGATCCCCGCGGGCCCCCTTAAAGAGGGACGGAGCCCCGTGAGACCGAGAGGCGAATCCCTGAAGGCCCATTAAAAAGGGACGGAGCCCCGAGGGCCTCCTCGGAGAGGGACGAAGCCCCGTGAGCCCCCTTGGAGAAGGGCGGATTTCCGGGGGGCCCCTTGGAAAGGGGCGGAGCCCCGTGAGCCCCCTTGGAGAGGGGCTGAGCCCCAAGGGCCCCCTTGGAGAGGGGCGGATCTCCGAGGGCCCCATTAGAGAGGGACGGAACCCCGTGAGCCCCCTTGGAGACGGGCGGATCCCCGAGGGCCCCATTTTAAGCAATTATTCTCTCTTCAAATGATAACAGATCTCCTTTAGATGGTTAATATAAATTAAAACTTGCACGGGTGTTTATGTACAAATAACTCCCGTTTTATAAACAAACTGTTTTAAAACGGTGATACTGAAACTAACAATAATGGTTTTCAGTTGAAAACGTCTGAAATATTACTGAAATATGATTACAAATACCTGTGTAAACTGCAGGAGTCGTCTGTACCCCATTCACTCCATTTGTTACACTGTGGCAGGATTTTCATGTGCATTTTTTTAACGGTGTCAGTGACATTTAGTAACAAAATATTACTAAAGTCAAAATTATTGCTCAAGTGTACATCAATGATAATACAATATTTATTTTAATGCTTAGGCCGTGTTCAGTAACTGAGCTACTTTAGATAATTTATAAAATGTCAATGTCTTATTTTGACATTAGTAACTTTTTGTACCTAAATATGTGTACACTGCTAAAAATATTCAATAGGACATTGAAACGACTCTTAATGGCGGATTTTAAAACAACCAATCAGAAACAGGAACAAAATTGACCACACTGTGATTAATATAGACACTGTACTGTGTACCTGTCAACATGTTAGTTCGTGGTGTGTATTTTTGTGATATTTGTGTGGTCATCCATGTTGTCTCGAGATGCCAACCATTGTTCCTTTTTCGCCTTCTGTTGGCATGAAACCGGTGACACCAATAACTTGGCAGAAGCGATGAGATTAAGAATCGAAAAATCGATGTAAGATCCAGAATCGTACTGATCTAGAAAATTAGCGAAACTGGCGAAATGTTTAGCAGAGGTTTTTCAAATTTGGCATCTCGAGGCACATACGATGACGTGTTGATCGTATGGGACCTTTTTGTCGTGTTTTTTTTTAGACCATGTCAACAATTAGTAATGCGATGGTTCCTCTTGGAGCCTTTCAACGGTTAGGTGAAAACAGTGAGCTTCCACCTCACCACGTGAACGTTCCTTTTGGTTTAGAGGACGGGTATTTCCCTATTTCTTCCTCCACAAAAAAACCCTCTGCTCCTGTCATGCGAAATGTTGTGTTTTCTGAGATTGTGTAACAAGTGTGTAATAGAACGGAATGGCCCTACGTAATAGGCCTAAAGATGGTGGTAAATTGAATAGGGTAGACCGCGCAATAGCGTGCGCAGCCCCGTTTATATATATATATATATATATATATATATATACATCCTTCTATTAAACCTGAACCATTAGGTATTCCATACTATCCTGCTCCAGCTATTTGTAGAAAAGATAGAAAAAAATGAATTGCATATTCGGGTGTATATATGGGGTGGGAGAACCGAATCTGTAACATATACATAGAAATAAAGAAGTTGGAATTACTCATATTATTATATTAACCACACCATGCTGAACCAGTATATTTTTCGCACTAACCTGAGCCAAAATATACAATTTTATGTAGTTGAACGAATTATTCTGAACCATTCCAGCGTTGCCACAGTTAATACAAAGTTATTTATAGTTTTTATTTACTCGAGGATTATGTTACTGTTATTATTTTGCCGCAAAAGATATAAAATTAAGATTTCAGTAAATTCTGCATTTTGATTTCAGCATTTTAAGGGGGATATTTCTGAAATTAATTAATTGTACATTACAACAAATAAAATGTATTTATTTGGTAACGAGGTCATCTTATAAATGCTTCATAATGATTCACAGCCGGCAGGATGACGGTGGTATAAGTATAACAACTAAAGGTAACCCCTTCCACCAAAATATTTAAATAAACCCCAAACACGTATTTGGGTTTTCCTTAAATAGTTTTGGTGGAAGGGGTTACCTTTAGTTGTCATTGTTTATTTTACATAATAACATAATTATAGAATGTACTTTTGTTACTAACTTACATCGTTTTAATAAATATCGTTCTTAATGTTCGTTGGTTAACGTTACTTACCTAGTTATTATAGTGTATTAATAAATCAATCTTTAACATTAGTTTTTTAATAAACCCTCCACTGTTACCAATTTCTCGTTAAACCAGAGGTTGATGTGAGCTGATAAAATTTCAGGGAATTCAACATTGATTTCTTAGTAATTTACAGTTATTTGGGTTATCTCCAACAAATTTCCTTTTGAACATTAAATGTACATGGTCTCCCCTTATCGTGCTCACATTTGAAATTGTACTAAATTTATTTGACGAAATAGAAGAAACTATCTACGGAAATCTGTAATCTTTCACAAAAACGTTTTAAGTATACAGGGTGTTTCAAATCCTGGCGAGCGAACTTTTGTAGATAATGAGAGTTAAATATCTGGTATTTTACACCTTTCAGTGGTTGTGCCTGTGGATAAAAAATAGTTTCTTCCCTGTCTGAATTTTTAATCCTACGGTGTATGTCTAAAGTTTTCAATGTAACTTTGGTAAATAACTTTCAACAACTTTCAACTTTTGGGCCTAGTAAACCCCAGGCATAAATTTATGGAGAAAATTTGTTACAGATTTTCTAGTGCGGTGTAGTTGCAATTACAGCGGAAGTCGCGGTGGGGAACAATTTTTGTCTGAAAATATTTTATCGAAAATGTGACGGGGTCTCATAATTTTGCAAAAAACCTATTTTTACTTCCATTTACAATAAAGGAAGTATTGGATTCACCCCAAAAATTCGAAATTGAGTTTTCAACAGATCTTCACGTTTTAGAGTCGCCTGAACCCCAAAAACATATTTTTTTCATTGGTCTGTCTGTCTGTGTGTGTGTCTGTCTGTCTGTGAACAGAATATCTCAAAAATGAAAAGAGGTATGGCGTTGAAACTTCATATATAAGTTTTGTGTACTATGTAGATGAGACAGCAAGCTTTTGAAGAAAATCGCATAACCGGAAGTAGGTGTTTACTCTTGTGATTTTTCAGTTTTTTTCGATTTTTTCAAAAACGGCTCTAACGATTTTTTTTAAACTTTACATTTTTATTACATTTATAATGTGTATTGATGTGAGATAGGTGATTTTCAAGTTGAATACTTCTAAAGTGGGTTTCTTTTGTTTTTTTTTTCGATTTTTGTTATTAACTCCTATTTTAAATACAACACCCGGTATATTATTACATTTTTGAATTCACCTTAAAATTATAAAGAAAATTTGTCTCTTCAACTAACGCTCTATTTTGTACCGTTTTTGTAGAGTTTGTAATTTTTGAAAATTTTTGACAAATGGTTAAAAATTAAAACTGAAATTTTTAATTAATTATAAGATCACTGTAAAAGGAAGTTGTGTGAGTGTATCACACCAGATTTTTTTCATTGGTCTGTCTGTGTGTCTGTCTGTCTGTCTGTCTGTGAACAGAATATCTCAAAAACAAAAGTAGATATGACGCTGAAACATCATATATAAGTTTTGTGTACTATGTAGATGCGACAGCAAGCTTTTGAAGAAAATTGCATAACCGGAAGTAGATGTTTACTTTTGTGATTTTTCAGTTTTTTTCGATTTTTTCAAAAACGGCTCTAATGATTTTTTTCAAACTTCACATTTTTATTACATTTTTAATGTGTATTGAAGTGAATTAGGTTCAATACTTCTAAAATGGGTTTCTTTTGTTTTTTTTTCTCTTGAAATAATACTCTATTTTGTACCGTTTTTGTAAAATTTGTAATTTTTAAAATTTTTTTACAAATGCTTAAAAATTTAAAATCAAATTTTTGGCTAATTATAAGATCACTGTAAAAGAAAGTTGTGTGCGTGTATCACACCAGATTTTTATATTTTGGTTTGTTTACAGTGTTACAAACCCAAATGAGTTCGTTTACAGCATTTGTTTTAAATGTCAAAATATGTCAAATTTTATTTATAAAAATCTGGTGTGATACACTCACACAACTTCCTTTTACAGTGATCTTATAATTAGTCAAAAATTTAATTTTTAATTTTTAAGCATTTGTCAAAAATTTTCAAAAATTACGAATTCTACAAAAACAGTACAAAATAGAGCGTTAGTTGAAGAGACAAATTTTCTCTAAAATTTTAAGCAGAATTCAAAAATGTAATAATATACCGGGTGTTCTATTTAAAATAGGAATTAATTAAAAAAATAGAAAAAAAACAAAAGAAACCCACTTTAGAAATATTCAACTGAAAAATAAACTATTTCACGTCAATGCACATTAAAAATGTAATAAAAATGTAAAGTTTGAAAAAAATCGTTGTAGCCGTTTTTGAAAAAATCGAAAAAAACTGAAAAATCACAAGAGTAAACACCTACTTCCGATTATGCGATTTTCTTCAAAAGCTTGCTGTTTTATCCACATAGTACACAAAACTTATATATGAAGTTTCAACGCCATACCTCTTTTCCTTTTTGAGATATTCTGTTCACAGACAGACACACAGACAGACAGACAGACAGACAGACAGACACACAGACCAATGAAAAAAATATATGTTTTTTGGGATCAGGGGACTCTAAAACGTGAAGATCTGTTGAAAACTCAATTTCGAATTTTTGGGGTGAATCCAATACTTCCTTTATCGTAAAAAGAAGTAAAAAAAGGCTCAAAAGGAACAAAATAGAAGAAAGTATAAAAAACTCATGTCATATGTTATTTAAATACTAAGAAATAACCCCTTACCACCAAAATATTTAAGTAGAACCTAACTACGCATTTCGGCAGCTAGGCTGCCATCTTTAGTAAAAGCTAAAACAAAGAAAGCTGGCCGCAGTTAAGAAAACACTTCGTGTTGCAAAACCTTCCTAATGAAACTTGTCTTTTAACATACTATTTTGGACTGGATTTTAATAACGAAAGCATAAATACACTCTTGCCAAATCTATTGGTTCAGCTTTATCGGAAAAAGTATATACTATATACAGAACTCAAAACAGCGCCAATCACTAATGCGCGCATTCCTCGAACTTGAAAATACATATATCTATCAAACCTGAGCCATTTTAATCATGCAATTTCTACCGTCTAATGATTTTTTAACCCGGCAAAGCCGAGTGAGATGCAAGCAGCCAGTATTAAGCTAATAGAACGAGACTGCACCAATAATGTTGTTAGCTTAAATAAATTTTTATTAAAGCAAAACTTACCTGAACCACATATATGGTTCAGGTCCGTCAGGCTGGTTCAGAATTGTGCATATAGATACCCTCGGGTGGTTCAGCTTTGTACCATTACTGTATCTATATATATATATATATATATATATATACACAAGGCGAAGAATTTGACTGGGAAAGGGGTTATAGTCAACACCAATCTCAGTACTTGGGCAACGATTACAAGAGCTATTAATGGTTAACCATTAATAGCTCTTGTAATCGTTGCCCAAGTACTGAGATTGGTGTTGACTATAACCCCTTTCCCAGTCAAATTCTTCGCCTTGTGTAGTAACCACCGAGCTGTGAAAAGGACTTTGTTATATATATATATATATAGTCATATTTTTTCACAGCTCGGTGGTTGGTACACAGGACGATAAATTTTGACTGGGAAAGGGGTTGAACTAACACCGTTCTCAGTACTTTGGCAAAATAAGAGCTAATAATGGTTTTTTGAAATAAAACCACTTGTTGATAAGGCCAACGTTTCGATCTTTATTTGAGATCTTTATCAAGACCTGTAAGGAGGAAATCACATATAAGAGGCGATGTTTAACATTGTTATTGAGATCTTACCTAACAACTTGCGGTAATTTACCAAAAAAGCACATGTATTGCACAAAACATGTGATAAGATTTTCAATTTTACAAAACAGCAGTTGAGCGAGACTTGCATGTTGTTACTTAACACTAACGTACAGTAACCAAAACAGCAGGACATTCCGACAAGTGGAGTACTGAGATAAAAGGTCATCTTTTGCGGTGTTAGTGAACATTTTTTTTTTTTTCCAATTTGATCGTCCCTGTATTACTCGGACGCCTAACGTAAAGTGCATGCGCGGCCAACTATCACCACCTGCGCAAACTTTCCTAAAATTTCCTGCATTGCTGTCGGGTTCAACATTTCTTATCGGCTATTGACGGCCATGCTGGCCTAAAACCAATAATTACTTAATTTTAAATGTGCTTGTATAATTTTTAATGTGTAACCTGGCGACATGAACTGTAGCTGTACGTTAGTGTTAAGTAACAACATGCAAGTCTCGCTCAACTGCTGTTTTGTAAAATTGAAAATCTTATCACATGTTTTGTGCAATACATGTGCTTTTTTGGTAAATTACCGCAAGTTGTTAGGTAAGATCTCAATAACAATGTTAAACATCGCCTCTTATATGTGATTTCCTCCTTACAGGTCTTGATAAAGATCTCAAATAAAGATCGAAACGTTGGCCTTATCAACAAGTGGTTTTATTTCAAAAAACCATTATTAGCTCTTATTTTGCCAAAGTACTGAGAACGGTGTTAGTTCAACCCCTTTCCCAGTCAAAATTTATATATATATATATAGGAAAACGGGAGGAAACTAGCATTTACCATTACAACTGCTATTTACATTAAATCAATATACCAACAAGAATATGAGCAACAATTAATAGATATAACTGAAGCAGAAATAACTAAGGCCAATACCAAGTTAAAAACAGAAAAGCACCAAGAAAAGATGAAATCCGCAATGAACTATTAAAATATGGTGGCCAACTACTAATAAGCGAAATTCATAAACTTTTTCAGAAAATAGGTAATAGAATACTAACCAAATGGCATAAATGTATAACAGTACCAGTATCCAAAAATGCAAAAATCGTTATTTTCAATTACCGTGGAATAACACTATTGCACTCTACAGAGTGTTGGTGGATAATGTGAACATAGACAATCGAATGAGCTAGAATACAGATTATGGGCTTTGTATGCGTTAGACAGAATAAAGTAATATGCGATTGACATCTAATATCCGTAGAACCAAGGCGTACTGTTTTGAGAAAACACTGAATTCTAGGATACCAGATTTTAGGTCATATATGTTTACTATTTCTGTCTAACTCATATAAAGCCCACATTCTAGCTCATTTGACTACTTATGTTCACATTATCCATCAGCGATCTGTATACAATGAAACTGTTCACGGGCATCTTAGTGAACGAATAAAGACGACAAAACCATTAAATGAAGAACAACAAGGCTTCAGAAGAAATAGGTAATGGCAATAGAATATAATAAAGTGGCATACATTTTGTTTATTGACCTTTCGAAAGCATTCTACAGAATAAAATTAGATGTTGTTGAAGTACGTGAAAAAAGAGTACCACAAAGAATAATAAACAATCTACAAGTTAAGCATTAATAACACGACAAAAATAAAAGCAAATAAAGCAAAAATAGAAGAAGTTAAAGTTTTATGTATAACAAGACAAGGAGATAGCCTAACCCCACTTTTGTTCTACATTATAATGGACAAGATCATAGAAAAAGTCAAATACATGATCCTCCGGTATCGCATGGGAAACCAAAAAGTCAGCACTTAGAAAGACAATTAAAACAACTTAAAGAAACTGCAGAAAAGTACAGTATGTAGATATCTATCACGAAAACAAATTGTCTATCCATTGCCCGAGAACCTACCAGATGTAAACTTGTAGTTGATAACTAGCCGGTAGAACCAGTCATGTCATTTTCTTATCTAGGAACAACCATCACAGTGTTTGGAAATCTAAAAGAAGAAATTCGCAACCAAGTGAATAAAGCAACCGCAATCTCCGGATGCGTGCGAGATATTATATGGCGAAATAAAGATCGAGGATAAATCTAGAATCTATAAAACATGTATCAGACGCATCATTACTTAAGCTAGAGTTGACACATCCAATGACATTGTCTGATGAATGGATAATGAAATAATTTTTCATATGTGTCCAATTGTATGAAGGACACTGTAGAATATTATAAGCAACAATCAATTGCTCACTTAGGCATCAAACGGTCCTCGGTAGTGTAACTCTTACCTACATCCCTTGTAAAGTAATATACTATTATTAACCTGTAACACGACCAGGGGATGGCATTAGGTAGACTGGGACATACGCTTAAAAATAAAAATATCTCTCTAAGATTAAGATCCCGACTATTTGAACAATGTATCCTTCCCGTGCTAACTTACGGATGCCAAACATGGACCATCACGAAACAATCAATGAAGAAAAAAGCTGTGACACAGAGAGCAATGGAGAGGCAAATTCTCGGAATATCTTTAAGAGACAGGAAAAGCAATATATGGATTCGAAAAACTACTAAGATCAAAAATGTAATTGAAACCATTGCTGAACTAAAATGGAACTACGCCGGCCATGTAGCTAGATGCAAGGACGGCAGATGGACTAATGCGATCTTACATTGGAGACCATATACTGCAAAACGTGGAAGAGGACGACCACCATCACGCTGGACAAATGATCTGAAACTAACAGCAGGATTAAATTGGACAAAAGTAGCACAGAACAGGAAAATATGGGAAAATTTGAAGACGGCCTATGTTCAGAAATGGACTGTAGAAGAAGGCCATTGAGATTGAGATTGAGAACACGACCAGATCTATCCTGTTGCGATAAAAATAAATAAAATTCAACAGTATTCAATTACCAGATACATACAGGTTGTCCTATAAAGTTCTCTTCATATAGGAACCTTTTTTAATTATCCATTTATAAAAAATCTGGTGTGACACACGCACATAACTTCCTTTTACAGTGATCTTATAATTAGCCAAAAATGTGATTTTAAACTTTTAAGCATTTGTCAAAAATTTTCAAAAATTACAAATTCTACAAAAACGGTACAAAATACAGCGTTAGTTGAAGAGACCAATTTTCTCTAGAATTTTAAGTTGAATTCAAAAATGTAATAATATACCGGGTGTTCTATTTAAACTAGGAGTTAATAAAGAAAACAAAGGAAACCCATTTTAGAAATATTCAACTGGAAAATCAACTATCTCACATCAATACACATTAAAAATGTAATAAAAATGTGAAGTTTGAAAAAAATCGTTAGAGCCGTTTTTGTAAAAATTGAAAACAACTGAAAAATCACATGAGTAAACACCTACTTCCGGTTATTCGATTTTCTTCAGAAGCTTGCTGTCGCATCTACATAGTACACAAAACTTATATATGAAGTTTCAATGCCATACCTCTTTTCGTTTTTGAGATATTCTGTTCACAGGCAGACAGACACGTACACACACAGACACACACACACACACAGACAGACCAATGAAAAAAATATGTTTTTTGGGTTCAGGGGACTCTAAAACGTGAAGATCTGTTGAAAACTCAATTTAGAATTTTTGGGGTGAATCCAATACTTCCTTTATTGCAAAAAGAAGTAACAAAGTATTCTTCATAAAAAGTTCTACATGACCAAAAGACCAAAATGCGCTCAGAAAATTCCAAAACTATCTGATATTATACAAGGTGGATTAAAAAATAATAATTCGGTTAAAGAGTAAAGTACCCTTATTTCTAAAGATAACAGAAAATGTTACTTGGAAGTATTACTCAGAATAAAAGGTTATGCAAAATTATGAAAAGGTGGTCTTCTGTAATTAATTTTTTTCCAAAATAATGTGTCACAAATTCCATTCAGAGAAGCAACAGGTTATTGTAAAATTACTTAAACTGCTCAATACAGGAACTCTAATATCTATTCTAAGTAAAAGTTTTTGTTATCTTCGGTAATAAGGGTATAGGTACAGTCGCGGAATTAAAAATCCGGACGAGTCTTATAGAGGATTTTTGCAATTTTTGGGTTATGTAAATTGGGCTTTGCGTTTCTAGGTTAGCAATTGACAGTTAAACAATGAGGCATGCTGTCATATACGAGTAATTATTTTGACTTTGACTATTTCACCAGGTAACGTGATAAGTAAAGTAAAGTAAGATATACACTGAATCATTTTAAATGTCCGGATTTTTAATTCCGCGACTGTACGTCGCGTCGCTCTTTAGCAGAATTATTATTTTTTTATCTACCTAGTATAATAATTAGATAGTTTTGGAATTTTATGAGCGCAGTTTTGTTTTAGGGTAATTCAGAACTTTTTATGAAGTATACTTTTTTTTGATAAATGGATAATTATAAAAGTGTCCCATATGTAGAGAACTGGAACACTCTGTATATGGAAGTACAAAGAATGCATACTTACTACGCGTCTTCAGCTATAAATGGTTGGGCGTTATCAGATCCGTAACTAGGCAAAATTTCACTGTAGGCGAGCAGCAATTTTGGGCGCTGCTATTTCTAAAACTTTTATTAAAGGAATAGGATCTAGTGAAACAACTGCACGTTGAAAATAAAGAACTAAATGTTAAAAAAGCAAAATAGAACACGAATAAAATGAGTTTTTTCTGACTACAATACATTCTTCGCCGGAGGCGAGGTAAGTAGAAAGTACGTATTACTATGTAGCAAACAGATTATATTATAAATAAACACATGTTAATAGGTTAAAATGTCAAAATAAGAGCACAAATAAAATAATAGGAATTTGAATAAAAACCTAAAACGCAATTCTAACAAATAATTACAGATTATTAGTTGTAATAAATATTATTAATATTGCTACGTTTTTAACGTTCGGGCTATTTAAAAATTATAACGACGTTTCTTGTATTAAACATTTATTTACAACTATTGGATTAATTATTGTTATTTACAACACCCGAGAATGATCAAGCCGATTACAAATTACTTATAACTACGAACTATTTCTATCGATACATTTATTTAATATTTACACTGGTTAAACTTCAACTATTTATTTATTTCACTCTTAACAATAACGATTTATTTCTATTTACATGGTTATATTTATATGGTTATTTATGTCAATAGTTATATGTACACACGGGCTTTTATTTATGTGAGAGCTCTACACGGCTCTACGCGAATTCCGAACTGAACTCAGGACTGCGGGAGAACTGCTCGCTATTCTCGCTCGCGAGTATTTATATTGCCAAATAGTTCCTTCTGGAAAACGTCTAGAGTTCGCTCGACCTTTCTGGCAACTATGACGTGTGACGCGCAAGGTCGTTTCTGGAATGTTCTGGAAGACTGACTCACGCCGTCTTATGCAGCTGCCTGCAAGGTCGTTCTGCAATGCTGACGCACGGGAAGCTGAGTCATATTTCTGGGGCGACGGCCTAGCCCCACGATCGTTACACTGCCTCCACCTTAGGTCGTTCCGTGGGCTTGATGCCTCGCAACGGGTTGTAACAGCAGACCTCGATCGGGATGCCGGTTGTCTCTTGTACTGCCGATCGGTAGGCCATCAGGAACAGGTGCATGTACTGGTCCCCGTCACGCTGATGCTCCGAAACCCCCGTGGACAGATGCTTCCCCATGGTTCAGTTCATCCTTTCCTTCATGCCGTCCGATTGAGTATAAAGGGCAGTGCTTCGGGTCTTGCGTATCCCCAGTAGATTGCAGACGTTCCGGAACAGTCCAAACTCGAAATTCCGGCCCTGGCCGGAACGCAATTCCAGGGGGACTCCAAGACGGCGGAAACACTCCATCACCAGAACATCAGCGACAGTACCGCCCTCTTGATTCGGAAGAGCGTACGTCTCGGGCCACTTGGTGAAGTAGCCCATACACACCAAGAGGTATTTATTTCCCGCTTCGGTTTCGGGGCATGGTTCGGTGATGTCAATGGCTATCCTCTCGAACGGACCACCGACGTTATACTGCCACCTCGGAGCTCTACGTCTTCCAACCGGTCCGTTTCCTGTAGCGCAGGCTTCGCACCTTCGGCACCACTCTCGGACGTCATCTTCGCAGCTCGTCCAGTAGAACCTTTCTCGGACCTTCTGCAACGTCTTCTTCGATCCAAAGCGTCCCCCAGAGGAGCCATCAGGCAAGTGGCGCAGATCCTCGGCCACTCCAGTTCTTGGAACCATCGATTGTGATCTCGTTGCCCTATCGTCCTCATCTTCCAAGATTCTGGTCAGGATGTTGCTGTCCAGATGTTAGGAGTCCGTCCCATTGCGCCCAATAAGTATTCACCGATGCGTTGGTGGCGGAGACCTCCTGCCAGGTAGGTCGACGGCCATCCTGCTTCCCGGCTATAACCGCGCCTAAATCGGGGTCGTTTTCCTGGCTGTTCTGCAACTCGTCTGACTCCCACAAGCCGTCGACTACAGTGGTACGATTAATGGGTACCGCACGACTCTACAGTTTCGAACAGTGGCCGCAGTCAGCAGGGCAGGGCCTCCTGGATAACGCATCGGCGTTGCGGTGGGCTGTGCCATGCCGATTATTTATTTCCAAGTCGTACTCTTGTAGGCGCTCGATCCACTTAGCCATCTGTCCTTCAGGGTTCTTGCACTGCAGTAGCCATCTGAGAGCAGCATGGTCGGTCCTCAGCAAGACTCTTCTGCCAAACTCGAATGATTTATGTTTTCCTACGTCAGTACGGCCGCTGGGATGATCTCCGCCCTCGACGATGTCTTGGTACCGGGCCACCAGATCTTCTATCTTCTTCCGTTCTCGTTGGCTCATGCCCTTTCCCAGTATTGTGTTCCTCCTGACGGTTGCGAGTTCCCTGCTGACGTTCACCATCCTTACTGGGACCCCAAGCCCAGTCGTCACCAACGTCTTCCCTACCAGGATACCATGAGTGAGCTTCTCGCCACCATCGTTTAGAATTTTGAAAATTGATTTGGCAAAATGTTGTGAGGATATCATTTCAAAAATAGGAAACAGCCGTTCTACTGGTAGTACTTTTACAACGGCTGTATAAAGATATACCTTTTTTTTATTATTTGCAGGATTTCTGACAAGACCACCAGTTGCATCGAAATATATTACTGGTAACAGTTTGTTCGTGTTTTGTTGGCTAAGAACATGCAATTGTTCATCGCTGTATAATTTAATATTAAACGGAATAGAGATTTCTTTAATGTATTCGCTGTGTTCAATCTGCATATTAATTAAATCTAGGATATCGTTTTTGTCTCTGCCCGGGTTAGTTTTAGCTTCTGATCCAATTTCGCGCAAAGTGGAATCAGATTTAATATTTTGTAAGTTTCGCTGTTCCAATATAGCACAGTTAGCATCCAAAATTGTCCTTTTCTTATATTATTGAGGTCGGCAGTTTAAAATGCTTTTTTTGACGATAGATCGTTCAATCCCTTTAACGTATGTGGTCAGTTTTTCTCTATGGCAAAAATTTTAAGATGAGCTGTACACTGTAGCTTGTTTGTTATTTATCGCAATAATGAATTTTTTGCAACTGTGATTATTGTGAATGCACTCGGCAAAACGTTTTCTCGTAATTAATTTTTGAATATTTTGGGGTTGGCTACTACCCCCTTCGACGGCTTGCGAGTGTTTGGCAGGGGCATTGTTAGATTGGTTATGGGGCAATTTAATTTATGTATAAGTTTAATCGTGGCACCATGTACAGTTTTCTCGTAATTAATTTTTGAATATTTTGGGGTTGGCTGCTACCCCCTTCGACGGCTTGAGAGTGTTTGGCAGGGGCACTGTTAAATTGGTTATGGGGCAACTTAATGTATGTATAAGTTTAATCGTGGCACCATGTATAGTTTTCTCGTAATTAATTTTTGAATATTTTAGGGTTGGCTGCTACCCCCTTCGACGGCTTGCGAGTGTTTGGCAGGGGCACTGTTAGATTGGTTATGGGGCAATTTAATTTATGTATAAGTTTAATCGTGGCACCATATACAGTTTTCTCGTAATTAATTTTTGAATATTTTGGGGTTGGCTGCTACCCCCTTCGACGGCTTGCGAGTGTTTGGCAGGGGAACTGTTAGATTGGTTATGGGGCAACTTAATTTATGTATAAGTTTAATCGTGGCACCGTGTACAGTTTTCTCGTAATTAATTTTTGAATATTTTGGGGTTGGCTGCTACCCCCTTCGACGGCTTGCGAGTGTTTGGTAGGGGCACTGTTAGATTGGTTATGGGGCAACTTAATTTATGTATAAGTTTAATCGTGGCACCATGTACAGTTTTCTCGTAATTAATTTTTGAATATTTTGGGGTTGGCTGCTACCCCATTCGACGGCTTGAGAGTGTTTGGCAGGGGCACTGTTAAATTGGTTATGGGGCAACTTAATGTATGTATAAGTTTAATCGTGGCACCATGTATAGTTTTCTCGTAATTAATTTTTGAATATTTTAGGGTTGGCTGCTACCCCCTTCGACGGCTTGCGAGTGTTTGGCAGGGGCACTGTTAGATTGGTTATGGGGCAATTTAATTTATGTATAAGTTTAATCGTGGCACCATATACAGTTTTCTCGTAATTAATTTTTGAATATTTTGGGGTTGGCTGCTACCCCCTTCGACGGCTTGCGAGTGTTTGGCAGGGGAACTGTTAGATTGGTTATGGGGCAACTTAATTTATGTATAAGTTTAATCGTGGCACCGTGTACAGTTTTCTCGTAATTAATTTTTGAATATTTTGGGGTTGGCTGCTACCCCCTTCGACGGCTTGCGAGTGTTTGGTAGGGGCACTGTTAGATTGGTTATGGGGCAACTTAATTTATGTATAAGTTTAATCGTGGCACCATGTACAGTTTTCTCGTAATTAATTTTTGAATATTTTGGGGTTGGTTGCTACCCCCTTCGACGGCTTGCGAGTGTTTGGCAGGGGAACTGTTAGATTGGTTATGGGGCAACTTAATTTATGTATAAGTTTAATCGTGGCACCGTGTACAGTTTTCTCGTAATTAATTTTTGAATATTTTGGGGTTGGCTGCTACCCCCTTCGACGGCTTGCGAGTGTTTGGCAGGGGAACTGTTAGATTGGTTATGGGGCAACTTAATTTATGTATAAGTTTAATCGTGGCACCGTGTACAGTTTTCTCGTAATTAATTTTTGAATATTTTGGGGTTGGCTGCTACCCCCTTCGACGGCTTGCGAGTGTTTGGCAGGGGCATTGTTAGATTGGTTATGGGGCAATTTAATTTATGTATAAGTTTAATCGTGGCACCATGTACAGTTTTCTCGTAATTAATTTTTGAATATTTTGGGGTTGGCTGCTACCCCCTTTGACGGCTTGAGAGTGTTTGGCAGGGGCACTGTTAAATTGGTTATGGGGCAACTTAATGTATGTATAAGTTTAATCGTGGCACCATGTACAGTTTTCTCGTAATTAATTTTTGAATATTTTAGGGTTGGCTGCTACCCCCTTCGACGGCTTGCGAGTGTTTGGCAGGGGCACTGTTAGATTGGTTATGGGGCAATTTAATTTATGTATAAGTTTAATCGTGGCACCATGTACAGTTTTCTCGTAGTTAATTTTTGAATATTTTGGGGTTGGCTGCTACCCCCTTCGACGGCTTGCGAGTGTTTGGCAGGGGAACTGTTAGATTGGTTATGGGGCAACTTAATTTATGTATAAGTTTAATCGTGGCACCGTGTACAGTTTTCTCGTAATTAATTTTTGAATATTTTGGGGTTGGCTGCTACCCCCTTCGACGGCTTGCGAGTGTTTGGCAGGGGCATTGTTAGATTGGTTATGGGGCAATTTAATTTATGTATAAGTTTAATCGTGGCACCATGTACAGTTTTCTCGTAATTAATTTTTGAATATTTTGGGGTTGGCTGCTACCCCCTTCGACGGCTTGAGAGTGTTTGGCAGGGGCACTGTTAAATTGGTTATGGGGCAACTTAATGTATGTATAAGTTTAATCGTGGCACCATGTACAGTTTTCTCGTAATTAATTTTTGAATATTTTGGGGTTGGCTGCTACCCCCTTCGACGGTTTGCGAGTGTTTGGCAGGGGAACTGTTAGATTGGTTATGGGGCAACTTAATTTATGTATAAGATTAATCGTGGCACCGTGTACAGTTTTCTCGTAATTAATTTTTGAATATTTTGGGGTTGGCTGCTACCCCCTTTGACGGCTTGCGAGTATTTGGCAGGGGCACTGTTAGATTGGTTATGGGGCAACTTAATTTATGTATAAGTTTAATCGTGGCACCATGTACAGTTTTCTCGTAATTAATTTTTGAATATTTTGGGGTTGGCTGCTACCCCCTTTGACGGCTTGCGAGTATTTGGCAGGGGCACTGTTAGATTGGTTATGGGGCAATTTAATTTATGTATAAGTTTAATCGTGGCACCATGTACAGTTTTCTCGTAATTAATTTTTGAATATTTTGGGGTTGGCTGCTACCCCCTTCGACGGCTTGAGAGTGTTTGGCAGGGGCACTGTTAAATTGGTTATGGGGCAACTTAATGTATGTATAAGTTTAATCGTGGCACCATGTACAGTTTTCTCGTAATTAATTTTTGAATATTTTAGGGTTGGCTGCTACCCCCTTCGACGGCTTGCGAGTGTTTGGCAGGGGCACTGTTAGATTGGTTATGGGGCAATTTAATTTATGTATAAGTTTAATCGTGGCACCATGTACAGTTTTCTCGTAGTTAATTTTTGAATATTTTGGGGTTGGCTGCTACCCCCTTCGACGGCTTGCGAGTGTTTGGCAGGGGAACTGTTAGATTGGTTATGGGGCAACTTAATTTATGTATAAGTTTAATCGTGGCACCGTGTACAGTTTTCTCGTAATTAATTTTTGAATATTTTGGGGTTGGCTGCTACCCCCTTCGACGGCTTGCGAGTGTTTGGCAGGGGCATTGTTAGATTGGTTATGGGGCAATTTAATTTATGTATAAGTTTAATCGTGGCACCATGTACAGTTTTCTCGTAATTAATTTTTGAATATTTTGGGGTTGGCTGCTACCCCCTTCGACGGCTTGAGAGTGTTTGGCAGGGGCACTGTTAAATTGGTTATGGGGCAACTTAATGTATGTATAAGTTTAATCGTGGCACCATGTACAGTTTTCTCGTAATTAATTTTTGAATATTTTAGGGTTGGCTGCTACCCCCTTCGACGGCTTGCGAGTGTTTGGCAGGGGCACTGTTAGATTGGTTATGGGGCAATTTAATTTATGTATAAGTTTAATCGTGGCACCATGTACAGTTTTCTCGTAGTTAATTTTTTAATATTTTGGGGTTGGCTGCTACCCCCTTCGACGGCTTGCGAGTGTTTGGCAGGGGCACTGTTAGATTGGTTATGGGGCAATTTAATTTATGTATAAGTTTAATCGTGGCACCATGTACAGTTTTCTCGTAGTTAATTTTTGAATATTTTGGGGTTGGCTGCTACCCCCTTCGACGGCTTGCGAGTGTTTGGCAGGGGAACTGTTAGATTGGTTATGGGGCAACTTAATTTATGTATAAGTTTAATCGTGGCACCATGTACAGTTTTCTCGTAATTAATTTTTGAATATTTTGGGGTTGGCTGCTACCCCCTTCGACGGCTTGCGAGTGTTTGGTAGGGGCACTGTTAGATTGGTTATGGGGCAATTTAATTTATGTATAAGTTTAATCGTGGCACCGTGTACAGTTTTCTCGTAATTAATTTTTGAATATTTTGGGGTTGGCTGCTATCCCCTTCGACGGCTTGCGAGTGTTTGGCAGGGGCATTGTTAGATTGGTTATGGGGCAATTTAATTTATGTATAAGTTTAATCGTGGCACCATGTACAGTTTTCTCGTAATTAATTTTTGAATATTTTGGGGTTGGCTGCTACCCCCTTCGACGGTTTGCGAGTGTTTGGCAGGGGAACTGTTAGATTGGTTATGGGGCAACTTAATTTATGTATAAGTTTAATCGTGGCACCATGTACAGTTTTCTCGTAATTAATTTTTGAATATTTTGGGGTTGGCTGCTACCCCCTTCGACGGTTTGCGAGTATTTGGCAGGGGAACTGTTAGATTGGTTATGGGGCAACTTAATTTATGTATAAGTTTAATCGTGGCACCATGTACAGTTTTCTCGTAATTAATTTTTGAATATTTTTGGGTTGGCTGCTACCCTCTTCGACAGCTTGCATGTATTAGAGCTTTTATTTAGTTGTTAGGATATTGTTGTTAATATAGATATTTATTCCTTAGGTATTTCTGGCTATGTATGGTTTTTAAACTAAGGAAATCGAATAATAGCTTATACGTGGTAGTGTGTGTGGCTATCTACATCTTTTGATTTTGTGGTTGCTATCGTCGTTAAAATTGGCTGCTATCTTTTGGCTGCTGTTTTCTCGCCGGTGTGAACTAAGCATTTGGAATAGAAGAGGTAAACCGAAAAAGGTGTGGGATAGTGCCAATGCACTACTCTCACAGAAAGGAAAAACGTGGAAGGAAGCTAAATAATGGCTACAAACGGAAAGGAGTGACGTAAATTCATAAAAACATAGTATAATGAATATAGTGCTAAACTGAAAATTAAACCTAAAAATGTATGTACATTTCTTAAGTTATCATTTGATGTGTTGAGGAAAGAACAATACCAATAAGAGCAGTTCAAATGTGTTGAGGGGCTGGATATTTCGCCACACTACAAAATGAAAAATATTAAAACATGAACATTTCGGAAAAAAATCTCTGCGAGATCTCCAATAAAATAAGTTAAGTTCTCCTTGTTGATTTTTAACTTAATTAGTTAATGTTGATAACGGAAATAGATTCGTCTTCCGAAACGTTCATGTTTTAATATTTTTTATTTTGTAGTGTGGCGAAATACACAAAGAAATAGCATAATCTAATGTGTTTCTTCAATACGTATGATTGACTGACAAGCTTTCCCAAAATATGCTATTAAAATTTAACTAAATAATTGCTTATTAATTACACATAATTATTTAAAGAATAGAAATAATATATTTCGCTTTTTACTGGGATTAGCCTAGGATCACTATTTATATTGGTTAATTACGTCCTGTGACAGGCAGCGTGGGTATCTATAACTACAGACCTAATTCTTCAAAATACACACGTTAAGCAATCTTTTGCTCACGCAACTTTTAATTGTACTTAAGCAGTGTATTAGTTTTCATGTAATTGCTAATAATTTCTTTCAGGGCTAAATTCTTTAGTGATTTACGTCAAACGGAAACGCTAGCATTTTTTGGCTATTTAAAAAAAGGAACGCCTGAACTGCCGCCTGGTATCTTCAGAGGCCATGTTAACGAATTTCTCGGAATTCTTTCTCAGTAACTGTTAATACCGCTGTGTTTACTTAGCATGACAAATATACCTCAAGCGAAGGTGTAGTGTTTAAGGTGTTTTATTGCTTTTTGGGAACTTCTTTACAGCATGCATTCTTGATATGCGCCTTATCAGAAATACTAATTTATGCCGTGCATGTTGACTTTTTGTTTTACTTATATTGTCGTTAAGTGTTTTAGCGCTCTGTGTTTAATTAGAGCGCATCTGGCAGTTAACCATTTTCATTCCAAAAGTTTTTAGTATATTATTTAGCGTATATAAAATCGTTTTCTATGTAATGCCTCTAATTTCTATTGAAGTTGGATTATCTATATGATTCTACCGTGATTTGAAGCCGACGTAAATGTCATCATCACATTGCAACTACGCTTTCTTCAGTTTCAGCAAACTACTAAAATACCCGAATTTGAATAATTTTCGTACGTACTTGGTGTTGCTTTATTCATTTTTAAGATTATAATATAACCTTTGTCTATGTCACAAAGTATTGTGCTTCATGGTTGATATTTCAAGAGAAAATAATGGAGACAACTAATAAATACAGATTTCGTTATTAGATGTCGATTTTCTAAAGAAACTGTACTTAGAAGAAGTGCTTGAAATGGTTCTAACTTTTGACCGGAAATTTGGGTTCAGGAATAATCAGCAACCAATAAATACATAGTTTATGACGTAAAATTTTTTGCAACTAATTTCAGCCCTTAAATAAACCTACAACTTGTTAAATTTTATAACTTACAGAACTTCTAGATTTTAGAGTAACACACGTGGGGTTTCTTTAGTTAATACAAAATTAACGATACAACACCTAGCATTCAGCGTAATTCTTTTTATTTATGGTAAGCAATTTTTATATAATCGATAATTTAAGAGAGGAAATATATTCACGTTGAAATGGAAGTATAATGGAATCTTATCAGCGAGAACACGACTCTCTCCAGAAGACAATATGAATACAATTGTTAATTTAATTTTATATTAATTTACATAATCTTGCATCTATTCTAAACTAGCCTTCAAATTCAAGACTCTGTATCACTCTGCATAGCTCAAAAAAGTTATTAATGGTTAAAAAAAATGTGATTTTAAAACATTTGTTTTCGTTCAAGCCTTTGCACAAATTTGAATTATATGACTAGAACCATACTGATAAAGTATGAAACCAATAACACAAAACTTAAAATTACATCACACTACCGTCAATTTTATTTTGAAGCTGTTTCTAGATTGGATTAAGCTTTACCGTTCTTGCTCGTTCGTACCTACGCTTCTTCGCAGTCACTCTTCAATATAAAAGAGTAGTACGCTACCATGTTCATATTCCACTTTATTTAATATCTCTCTTCAGTTTCTTTCAACTTCTTTCTCTTGGTGAAATCTCTAGTTATCCATGGTCTCTTATGACGTCCCTCAGAATTTCTGAGAACAACTCGATTTACCAGCAGAGAAAGTGAAGTTTCATACTGCAGACCAGCCTTTGCCAATTCTAAACAGGTTATAATTTAAATATTTGTTACGTAATGAACGACTTCCGGGTTTGGACCATGTCATTATTGAAATTGAAGAACTTAACGTTTCGCCCACTTCCATAAGATGCTTCATCAGGAGGGAAACAAAAGAGCACGGCAACTCAATGTATAAACCACGCCAGAAGTGAAATTCTTCTAATACAATCGAAAGGAGGAAGACGAAACTTATACCCAAGAATCGTCGCGGTTGAGTGAAGACGGCGGTGGGCAGGGTTTGGAAATTAGAGCTTTTCACATGAAGGGACGGGGAAAACCTTCGTCTCGATTAACATTATTGGGGTGTTTGTAAATCTCATTGATTTCGCGAATATTTTCACTAAGGAAGAATGGAGATTTGCAAATAATAGAAGTTTAATCAAAAAGGATCTTATGGTCGGTACCGCTTTGGTGTTCGGCGATGGCTGATGATGAAACGAGACCCGTCCTGAGGCAACGCTGGGGTACAGAGATTCGGGTATCTACTGAACGGTCTGTTTCTCCAATGTATACATCATTACAGAAGCAATGGAGTCTGTAAACACCTTTAGATGACATATTGTTTAAATAATTTACCTTTGGGTTAAGGAAGAACCTGTGAGACCTCGCTCGAGGGTTTGAACACTGTTTTTATGTATTGCTTGCGAAGAAACTTTCCTACGCCATCGCTGACTTTGTGGATATAGGAAAGAAAGACAATTACTGCCGTACGATCGGTGTTTGAAGGTTTGACTGGTCATCGATGAAGATGGCGATTGATAGCAGAGTGTATATTTCTAGCAGTCTAGCACTATAACCGTTGTTTCTTAGAACTTTTTTGCATTTGAACAAATGACTATTGAATCTTCCCCTTGAAAGTGTCTGATCTCTGTGCCCACATCAACGAAAAACGGTTCTTGGTGGCAAGATATTCTTAGCTTTTAGTCTAGAATCCAGCGACTCGTTAACTTCATTGATAGATTAAAAGTCCACGTGAAGTTATTGAGATCGTATTGATTTTAAAACGACAGTTTGAACTTACTATCTTCTTTTGATTGGTAAATAAAATAGACTGGAAAGTTTGAAACTGGAAGCTCATTATTGTATGACGCTGCCATTACCGTAGGGAGAATATCTTTCTTCTTTTTTGTTTTGGAAAGTATTAGCCTTTTATATAGAGCCAACATACGTATTTTTATCTGATTTCCGATATCTTTACCAGTCCTACAAGAAATGTAAATGATTTCTAAGGCTTTCACGGCCATTGTCAGTACTTAAGGAATGTAAACGTTATTGTGAAAAGAGATTTTTTCATGTTCTATGGACATTATCACATGAGAAATTGAATTATTTACGGGCTCTTTATATGGTTATTTACAATTATCATTGCTAATTGTAGAAACATAGACGGAAGGATCATATCTAATATTACAATAGAAAACTCTAAGCAGGCAGATGAGAAAGAAGATTATGAAATTGTTGAAATGAAGATAACATTTGCAAATTGCATTTGCATTTTTCAACTCCGCCAAGATGAAACACTTTTTTAAATTATTCTGATTCTAACTCCATATAAAAGGTAAAAGTGGGGCTTGGAATTAATAACTACACTCTGTAAAACCAACCAAGTTGAAAAGCCCGTAGGATACTCACATACATATTGCTGTAGATCCTACATAGGCATATTACGTTTGATTTTATATATTTCAAAATATACAAGAACATATTATTTCTGTTTGGAACCGGCCAAAATAAAACAATTTTTGATTAACAGTGGGCTCTAAGTATCAATAACATTCAGATACACGAACAGACTCACGACAGCTATTTAGACTTCTGACGTTAGCACCTGCTTCTTGGTGTTTGATCCGAAAATCGCTCGCTAAAGTACAACGAGTACTTCATAATTATTATGAAGAAGTTGCTGTTTGATTTTGTACAGAAGACCTGTGCGCCAGGCTTATCAAAAGCCTGGTTGATGTATAGAAATACGGCACTAGGTTCCTATTGATTTTACATACTACTCTATAGACTTGTTCTGCTGTGCCATGCCTCTTCCTAAACCCAAATTGATGGTTTGGTATTGATCGCATTTTCTCTTAACATGGTTTCATTCGTTTTAGGAGCAATTTCAACATCGATACTATATTATATTAGTCCAATGTCTTGCGCATAAGATTGCGGCCTTGTTTGTTTTCATCAAGTCTTCCATTGTGTTGTTATCTGCAGGCTGAAGCAATTCAGCAGGTGTTCCATGGTCTATTCTTGCCCACATTCTCATTCAGGAGGACCTTGATCGTATCCCTATTTTATTAGGTTCTCCTTTGTTCTGCTAATCTGGGTTCGGAGTCGATTTAGGGCCTTCCAAATTGGCCAGTCCAGCGTGCCGCAGCATAGGGGTAGTGACTCTTGGGTTTCTAGGCCAAGATTGCCGTTTATGATCTTTTTCCACTCTGAGATGCGTTTCTTGAATTTATTTGTGTCCAGTACTTCTGTGGAACTTAAAAAGCTTACCCGTGATTTTAGGAGCTATTGCGGAGAGGTTTTGCCATACAACGGGTGCCTGGGGGGCGCTAGTTGGGTTTGCCTTTCTTTTTCGGCTTCTACCTTTCGCCTTATTTTTGGAGGAACGATTCTTGCTGGTTGGTAGATGTAGTGTACTTTTGTAGGTTTGAGGCATCCTGTAATTATTCTGCAGGTTTGGTCTAAGGTCGCTTCTAGTTTTGAGACATAGTTTGATCTTTCCCACACTGAGCATGAGTACTCGGCGGCTGAGAAGCATTAATCGAGTGCGGTTGTTCATAGGACTGTTGGCGTCGCGCCCTATTTTGTTGCAGCCAGGTTGTATGCTTTTTTCTAAGTGTGTTTTGAATATTAGGGTTCTGTCCAGGGCCACTCCTAGGTAAGTACAATTAGGAGTATGTGTTATATTTTCTCTATTGCAGTTGACATTGAGTTTATAGTCGGATTCTCTGTTCTTCAGATGGTAGAGACACAATTGGGTTTTTGGGAGATTTGGGGGTAGCTGATTTTTCTGATAATATTCCGTTAGTTCAGGTAAAGCTTCCGATAGAATATCTTCTGTCTGTTGGAACTTCCGTTATTGTGTGGCTACGTCAATATTTCGAAAACCGCTGAATTTAGAGATATAGTTGGTTATACAAAAAGTGTTCAGTTTTCAACGTAGAATTCGAAAATGGAACAATATAGAGGGTGTTCCATTTAAAAAACCTACATGACGTCATATCTCTTACCTGGGACACCCTGTATACTAACTTTTTACTTTAAAAAATGCGCAACTAAAAATACTAATTGACGAGCGTTTTTCCGATAATGAAATATCTGAATTTTAAATGAATTTATGGACTAGTATATATTGAACAAGATGGGGGACAGCACACTACATTGGGTAACCCATTTGTTATTTAGAGTAACTTGGAAAAGTATCCTTTCATACAGTTTGAATAGTGTACATAACAGTGGTATTGGCCTGTAACTTTTGGGCTTTCGGGGTTTTTGCTAATTAAAAAAAATCCATCACTCTTGCTCGCCTTCAAAGTTTCAGTAATTTGTTTTTGTTTTGCAGCTGTTGAAAAGTGCTAGTTGCTATTCTTTAGTTATGGTTCAAAATATAGGATCTGTTCGTTCAATAGGTCGTCTGGGCCAGCGGCTTTATTCTTCTTTAAGCGTTTGAGAGCTTTTTTGAGTTTGACATGTTGTAATTGCTTTTCAAGTTATCACTTTCTTGGCTGTGCTTTCTACGTGTTCTTAATTTGTCTATTTTGTTGGTTGGCTTTTCAGTTCTGTATTAGTTGCTTGGCGACTTGGTTTGCTATGACGTTTGTTATTTCTATAGGGTTTGTTAGGTCGTTTGACAGCTTTCTTATCATGTCACATGCCTTTGCACTGCCGTGGGTCATGTTCAGTGTTGTTATGGTATTGGTCTATTGATTTTGTCTATTGTCGTGTAGTTTCTCCAAACATGTATGGCGTCACGCTCTCAGGTCTTTACCTAGTTTTTCCCATACTACAATTTCAGCAAAGTTTCACTATTTATTTATATATTTATTTATTTATTTCGCACTCAGCCAACAGCCGTTAGGCCAATTATAGGCGTCGCTGTGCATTTATGGGGACTTCCAACCCCACTAACGACAGTCATGATTTTGTTATGACCGCCGGGACCAACTATTTCCGTGACAGCCGTATCACGAGGCGCCGAGAGATACAGCCGTGGAACTCCCATCCAAGTTCTGACCAGAGAGAGCGTTGCTTAACTCTGCTGATCGAACGTGGACACTTGTTCAAGCTACACCACCCGGGACCTTATTCTGGAACGTAGCATTCAAACGTTATGTTGTATGTCTTATTACTTCTCTCGGTATAATTTCTTTAATACTGTACCAGTAATAAGGTTATAATCCGGCGATTTTTTACATTTAGGTCTGTTTTATAATATTACCTACTTCTTTCACTTAAAATTTCTTAATTGGCAACTCCATTTGAAATGTGGTTTCTAAGTACTGTTATATTGTGATGGTTCACTGCCCATAGAAATTCTGATTGCCTAATTAACTAAATGAATAAGGTCAACATGAGCACAGAGTTAAATATTTTATCTATTGGAAAATAATCAATACTTTACTTTACGTTAATAAGTGCACTTGATGTGAGCAGCAATAACTAATCATTTGAGGGATAAAAGTTAGCATGAAACAACCAGGTTACAGAAGGGTTACGTACAGATATGATAAATATGATAAATGTTCGGTAATGCAATTTAATTTATAACTGACGGAATTGAGCTTATTGATGTAAGACATAATGTGAATAGAATAATACAAAATGATTTGTTAAATACAGAAAGAATATGACACTATGCCCGTTATGTAGTAAAAGTGTATAAGTCAACAAAACGCAGATTAGCTGAAAGGTAAACGAAACCCTGCTAGCAAGTGCATTATAAACAAAAGTGAATTAAACGCAGAGCAAGTGTAGTAACAATTATTTCAAGAAAAAGACAATATTAGTGGTTAGGTGAATACATGACATCAAAACTGTAGTCCATAAGGTTAAACATGTTATCACTCCTAATTTCCTTTATAAACATTTGAAAATCTAGTTGCTAAGCGACTCGACTGTCATTTTTTATAAAAAACTAAACAAGCTTGAAAATTGTGTGTTGGGGCCACATCGAGTTCCTCAGATTATCATGTAAAATTTAAATAAAAAAGTTCTTAGTTACAAAAATTGTTTGTAAAGTTATTCAAAAGTGCCCAATGCATCTGTGGGTGTAGTTTACCAAGTGCTAAAGGTCCAGGTGAAGCAGATAAGCCAGCAGAGGAATACGTCCAAGTGCGATTGACTTTGGGGCTCATTTCCTTATGCAAGCAGCTTCGCCCAGCAAGAATAGCGCCTGTTACGTGTAGGAAGAAAGTACAGGAACCAGTACAGGAACCAGTACAGGCAGAAATCCTAACCAACAAGCAATTACCGAGTCCATAATTCCTTTGGCGTCATTTGGAGAGCGATATCCAGCCTCCGAGAAGCCTCCGATAAAGGTAAGATTTCGCAGGAAGCTTTTCCTGCAGCACTCTAATTCGCAGGGATCAGCCTCTACGAGGTGGAGAGCCATATTACAGTGGTCCAGAACCGTCCAGTTTTCAGAAATTTCGATAGCGTCCTTTAAAAATTTGAAATGACGCGGCATTTTTCAGTTTTTGGGCGGATATAAACAAAAAGCGGTCGAGCGTCGGTTGCTACGAGAAGCAAAACGAACTTAGCAGTTGCTACGTCAGAGTAATTAATATTTACCTGACGCTTCTTTGCCATTTTGGTGGTTTTAGAAGTCAATTTACGCTGTTTTGTGCACTAGCAGATCATTGTATTTGTTGAGTCCAATTTTGAGGTTAGCTAAATGTCAGATGAAATTGTGCATTTGCCCGAAATATTTGAGAGCATTTGTCATACAAGTTATTTGTCATACCAAGTTTTTCCTAAATTTTATGAACCTACGACCGTGAACCAAGATTGTCTCATGTCTACGGAGCTAGTCCCGAATTTATTGCGGATAGATAGAATAAAGGGCAATAAACCATTTATTTGTCGTAATTTTTGTTACACTCTTTTAATTTGCCCTGAGTATGACAGGTGGATTTCAATTGAAACTTAATAATTAGAAAGTGTCGTTTTCCTTGCCATTATAATTATTTTATTTTAAAACCCCTATTTATTATTAGGAGCAGGGGCTATTACAATATACCGCTTCTTTTTCTTTGGTCATTGCGCTAGGGAAGGTTGCAAAGGCTTGCCTCAGATGTTTGGCGAATATGTCAGCTTTCGCTTGGTTACTTCTAACCCCCTACTGGTTATCTTGCGTTTTGATTGGTGGAATGTGTTGTTTCATTTTCTTCGTCGCCTTCCAAAGTGAGTACTCCGTTGATTCGGTTGCCGAAAGACCTTGAAGGTATTCGGATACTGTTGCATTTAGTTCTTCCTCTAATAGTTTTTTAAATCATTTTGTGGCTTTATTCAGCTTTGCCTTGTCATGCGGTGATCGTGTTTGTTGGCATACTTTTCTTAATTTTTTTTTTCATGATTTTGAATATAACATTTCGTGATCAGGCAGTGTGTTTTTCCGGTAGGTATAAATTTGTACTGTGTGGCTTCCCATGCTGCTTCTTGTATATGTCTGGGCAGGTCATCTTCTAACTCTTCTCTGGTTCTTAATAAAATTTGAGGAATTATTTTTTCCGTTATTTCATCCAAACAGGTCCCAGCTTGTATTTTTTTACGTAATTCGAGAGGTTTCATTCTTCGTAAAAGTTGGGCACTTAGGGTAGCAATTAAGGGAGAATGGTCCTATGAGAGATCGAAGCATGATTCAATTTTTGTGCAACCCATGACAATACTTTTCGTCACTAAGAAATCTAGGAGGTTAGGTTTTTTTAATAATCTGTCGGCCAGTAGGTCGGTTCTCCTGTTAGTGGAACTAGCTGGTTTTGCAACATAGCTTGATATAGCTGTCGCCCGTTTAGTGTGGGTATAGGTGACCTAGAACCCCACCATGGATGTTTCGCATTGTAGTCTCCTCCTGCCATAAATCCTACATATTTGAAGAACTCGGTGTGTTGTTCCTGTTTATTTGCATGCTTAGGTGGACTGTAAATAGCAGTGATTTGGAGTAGCCCATGCCAGCCTTTCACTGTAATGCTGCTTGCTTGTAGATATTTACTTTCAAATTTTTGGTTGGTAACGATTTATAGTTTCCTTTATAATTGCGTATAGTAGGTTACATACCCTGAGATGTTTAAATAGGTTTTCTGTGTAAAAGTGTTATAAAGAGTTATAAAGGCTTGGAGTTCTTGGCTTCGCTGAATCGATCCGTTGGTATTTCAAATTCCTATTTTGATTTCGCCAGCCATTATATAAGTTTAGCTACCGGGGCTGTGAGGATATTTAACAGTGTGTCCATTCTTCCTATTAGTTGGGTCATCATACGAGTGTTGTCAAGTTACATTGTTGTTGCACTATTGAGGGTGTTTGTTAGTCAACATATGTGGGTGCTTGTTGTTGTTGCAAATTTCCTGCTGTTGCTTGGGAGTAGTTTATGTTAGGCTAGATTGTTTATTCATTTTTTTGGTATTGGTTTTTAATATAGTTTGTGTTTCTTTCTTTGCATACTAAGCACTCTTTATAACTTGAGGGGTGGTTTTCTTGGCAATTTGTGCGTTTCACGTTCTTGTTCTTTATTTTTGTCCAAGTGCATGCACTTGTGAGATAGCTAGTCGCACATTTAACGCATTTAGCTCCTGTAACAATAATTTTTTATGCGACCATGCATTTGGAATGCGGTACACTGTACTGTGCCACTTTATATGTGTGGTTGCTCAAAGTTTATCATCGTATCTAACTCATAAGTATTTCATTCTGTAGATATCTTTGCTATTTTCTTTGTGGTCCAGTTCTATGTGGAATAGTGGTAGGGAATTATTAGTATTTGCTTATTGACATTTCTAACTTGTATTACTGTATGTCCCTGCTCTTCTCTAACTGTTGCCAAATCGTTTATAGTTGTTTGGTGCATACACCTCAGGAGAATTATAAAATTTTCTTATTGCTTCCGTTGATAGGTGTAACACTGTGTGTTCTTTTTAAGAGCCTCTATAGTAGGGGTTGCTAGATCCCCCATCGGGCTCCTCCCCAGGTGGCGGATAGGGGAATGCTCGCCAGATATGGCGAGTATCGGGAGAATCAAATACCCGGGGCGGACCAAAACTAGTAACAGGAAGGCAACTTGCAAATGATGCATATTATTGGCTTCAAATTATTCTTTGCTAACGGGCAGCAGCGTTATCATTAATGAATTGGGGCTACCGCGAAAGTACCGCTTTAAAGGCCCAACACCATACACTCAGGCGACAATCACATATTGATCCACACGGCTGCGATACTGCGGAAGGAAGGACACGGGAACCCACCTTCTATTACCCCAAGAGAATCCTATGACATTATGGCTGCATTCAATGTGAAATGTTCCGGAGTTATAAATAGTTCCCCGATCGGATCTCCGGGGGGAACTGCACTGAATGGCGCCACTCAAGATAGAATAAACATAAGAAGAAAGACACGATTTGGCACATGGAATGTGCGAGGACTGCTGCAGGCAGGAAAACTGTACATTGTAGAAAAGGCGGCAAAGAATCATAATATAAACATCCTCGGACTAGCTGAAACACACTGGAAAGGTGCTGGACACTACAAGACAAGATTAGGTAATACCATCTACTTCTCGGGCAACAGCACGCAAAGTATAAACGGAGTTGCAATAATGATACCAGAACCAATAAATACATCAGTGCTTGGATACAACCCTATTAACGATAGAATTATGACAGTGAAAATCAAGTCAACACCGTTTAACATTAATATAGTACAAATCTATGCACCAACTTCAAAGGCACCAGATAACGACATTAACGAATTCTATCAACAACGATTGATCAAGTTCTGCCAAGAACACAACCTGACAGTAGCTAACACACTTTTTCAACATCATCCACGTCGCTTATACACGTGGAAATCACCAGGAGACAGATACAGAAACCAGATTGATTTTATTACGATAAACTCACGCTGGAAATCATCACTTCTTAACTGTAAGACCCTCCCAGGAGCGGAATGTGGATCCGAACACCAACTACTGATAATGGATTGTAAACTAAAACTGAGAAACGCAAGACAACCGAGCAAAAATAAGAGAATGACTAAAGAAACCATAAAACACATGAAAACAGAAATTAAAGCAAGCCTAACTGAAATTAAGACAGAAATGGCAAATCAAGACGCAGAACAAGAGTGGGAAAAATTAAAGGAAACAATAAAGGAGTCTATCGAAAGAACCACAAAGAAATTAGAAAATAAATCCAAAACAACAAGAGACAAACACTGGATAACAACTGATACTCTAGACACAATTGAAGAAAGAAAAACACTAAAACAAGGAGTACAAACGACTATCTAAACGAATCCAGAGATCATGTCGACGCGATAAAAACAACTACATCAAGAATATATGCAAAGAAATAGATGAACATCAAAATCATAATGAAACGTGAGACTTATACAAAAAAGTTAAAATGCTGACACAACAATTCAAACCTAAAAGTTTAACAACAGAAAACAACGATGGAAATATACTATGGGAGAAAGAGAAAGTACTGGACAGATGGAAGGAGTACTGCATAGAGCTATATAACGAAGAATAGGAAGAAAGACACAACGAGAACGCAATAGACAACCTTGCCGAAGAACGAGAACCGAATATATTAAGAACCGAAATCGAACAAGCAATACGACAGCTGAAACCAAATAAATCACCAGGAAGCGATGGGATAAACGCAGAAATCCTTAAAGCACTAGGCGAAGATGGAGAAGACATAATGTTTGACATATGTAACAAAATATGGAGAACAGGCAAATGGCCAAAAGATTGGACTCAATCAATCATAATCTCAATACATAAAAAAGGGTTGATACAAAGGTGCCAAAACTATCGAACGCTGGCTCTTATCTCACACGCAAGCAAAGTACTACTGCGAATAATAGACCAAAGACTGCAAAAGTACCTAGAATACCAGATTCCCACAGAGCAGGCAGGATTTGTAAAGGGTAGAGGAACCCGAGATCAAATCTTTAACATCAGACAGCTGGTAGAAAAGGCCCGCGAATTCAACACACCAATGCTACTGTGTATTATCGACTACAAAAAAGCATTTGACTGTGTCCGTTGGAGCAACCTGTGGAACGTCCTAATCGATATGGAAGTTCCCAACCACCTTACACAATTGATAAGAGACCTTTACGAAACACACGAAGGAGTTGTACGTATTGGGACAGACACCTCCAAATCCTTAAAAATCAAAAAGGGCGTGTGACAAGGATGCATATTGTCACAGAGACTTTTCAATGCGTACGGAGAGTATATTCTAAGGCGGGCTCTAGAGGACTACGAAGGAGGTGTATCTATCGCAGGCAAAATGATAAATAATTTGCGATATGCAGATGATACCACCATAATCGCCAAAAATGAGACAGAACTAACAGAAATGCTCCGACGAATAACAGCAGAAAGCCGAGCGCTAGGACTGGAAATCAACTCGGAAAAAACCAAGCTAATGATCATAGACCGAACAAACACGCTCCAGCTACAAAATTTACCGCATCAAATACAAATAGTACAGGAGTTCATCTACCTCGGATCCCAAATCTCCAACGAGGGGAGCTGCGAAAAAGAAATAAAACGAAGAATTGCAATGGCACGGAGTGCAGTGACAAACCTCACGAAGATATGGGCGGATAAACAGATCACAAAAAATACGAAAAAACAGTTCATGCAAACTCTGGTATACTCTATTTTCCTATATGGCGCAGAATCATGGACTATGAAGGCGCCAGACAGACACCGGATTGACGCTTTTGAAATGTGGTGTTGGAGAAGAATGCTGCGCATACCATGGACAGCACGAAGAACAAACGCATCCGTCTTAAACGAACTGAATTTGGTTCGCAACAGCTCTAATTTCACTGGTACTTAAGTTCGTTGCCTTAATGTGCACAATATTAAATTTTTTCCACTTGCAGGCCCCCCAACTTTTAAAGAACACATACCGTTCAGCTACGGCCCTTGATTTTTGCAGCTGCGACTGCAAATTTGTGTTGCCTGCCACCTCGGCTTCCATTCGACCTCAGACCAGTTCCGTTTGCAATTCCAGCCCACAGCTACGGCCCCATCTGCTTCGCTAGTGCACCGAGTGCATACATTTCTGGTATTCTTCCCCGATTTTACACGTACTTTAATAGTAACTGCACTGCATGTTTGGTTTTCATAAGCGCACTTTGAAAAAAAACTGGGTCGCACATAAACTTGTCCAAAATCTTTTATTCTGTAAGTAACAAACGACTTCCAGGATTGAACCGTGACATTATTAAGGTCGAAGAATTCAACGTTTCGCCCACTTTCGTAAGGGGCTTCATCAGGAGGAATAGCAAAACAGCACGAAAACTCAACGTGTAAACCACGCCAGAGGCAAAACTCTTCTAACGATTGGAAGGAGAAAGGCGAGAATTTATAGGCAAGTGCCGTCGCGGTTCAGTGCGGTAGGCGGGGCGTAGGAATTAGTACTTTCCACATAGAAAGAAAGGGAAAGCCTTCATCCCGATTGAAATTATTAGGGTGTTTGTAAATCTCAATTGGCTTCGCCAATTTTTCTGCTAAAGAAGAATGGGGATTTGCAGATAATGAAAGTTTCATCAAAAATGATCTTATTGCCGGTATCGCGTTGGTGTTCTGCGATGGCTGATGATGAAACGAGACCCGACTTGAGACAGCGCTGGTGCTCAGAGATGCGAGTTTTCACTGAACGTCTTGTTTCACCAACGTATATAGCATTACAAAAGCAACGGACTCTATAAATACCTTTAGATGACATTGCATGTTTAGTTTTCATAAGCGCACTTTGAAATGAGCACTGGGTCGCACATAAACTTGTCCAAAATGTTTTATTCTGTAAGTAATAAACGACTTCCGGGATTCGACCGTGTCATTATTGAGGTCGAAGAAGCCAACGTTTCGCGCATTTGCGCAAGGGGCTTCATCAGGACGAAAAGCAAAAGAGCACGGTAACTCAACTTGTAAACCACGCCAGAGGCAAAACTCTTTTGCAAGAGAAGGGATAGAACAGCACGGTAACTCAACGTGTAAACCACGGCAGAGGCGAAACTCTTCTAACGATCGGAAAAGGAAACGCGAGAATTTATAGGCAATTGCTGTCTCAGTTCAGCAAATACCCTCGCAGTTCAGCAAATATCGGTATCACGCGTATTGCCAACGCGATATCGACCTTAAAATCCTTTTTGATGAAACTTCCATTTTCTACAAATCAAGCAGAAAGATTCGAGAAGCCGATGAGATTTCCAAACACCCTAACAATCTCAATCGGGACGAAGGCTTTTCCCTTTCTTCTATGTGGAAAGTGCTAATTCCTAAGCCCCGCCCACCGCCACTGACCCGCGACGGCATTTGCTAAACCGCGACGACACTTACCTATAAATTCTCGCCTTTCTCCTTCTGATCGTTAGAAGAGTTTTGCCTCTGGCGTGGTTTACCGTGCTCTTCTATCCCATCCCTTGCAAAAGAGTTGCGCCTCTGGCCCCGTGCTCTTTTGCTTTTCCTCCTGATGAAGCCCCTTACGAAAGTGGGCAAAACGTTGAGTTCTGTGACCTAAATAGTTACACATTCCAATCCCGAAAGTCGTTTGTTACTTAATAATAATGGCCGTGAAAGCCTCCGAAATAATGTTTTATTCTGTGTCTGTTTATTCTAACATGTGGCCTTATAAGTTTACTGGCTCTCTGTGTGGCTAAAATTGAATCTCCAAGGGTATTTTAACTTGGTTTTGCCAAAACAGAATCCCACATTTTGCAGGACGACAATGAAAGAATCTCAACTCGTACTTGGTGCTGTCTGAAACGCACTTTGAATGTGTGCTTAATTGAAATTAACTATGAGTTATGTGGCTACTATATATAAGAATCTCCTAAAGTTTACTTTTGAAACAAACGTATGCTCCAAATGTGACTATTTACAACGGTCGATAAATTTTACAGCAAGAAAATCTGTTTGTCTCAGCAATTTTCCTTTTGCAAATGCAACTTTGTTAGTTACTCATTGCATTAACTCTTCAACGTACAATCGAATATCACAGCAATATATTATATATACTATAAGAATTTTTCACCTAAGTATTGCCGGGATAAGAACAAATGAATGGCGGCTATTGATTAACCATACAGAAATGCAAGCATTTCATGATTGGTCACCCTATTTTGAGTTGGATTGTAGTATATACTGCAAGGAGTAGTCTAATTATTCCGACAATATTTATCTTTCCGATTTTACTTGTAGCTGTTGTTTTTTTGGAAAATCTGTATTCACGTTCCGATCCGCAGTCTTATTACAACAGGTATTATAGTCTGAACAACAAATATTGTCGACAACAATCTGACCACTCATGTTGTATTATACACGATAATATTGACACTCGCTGGCAAACTATCTCAGCCCTCCATAGAAAGAAATGACGGCAACATTATGAAAACATGAAAAGCGACCTACAGTAACAATATATTCAAGGAGAAATTAGGGAAAAAATAGTTTCAAGACAATAACCACAATAATAAGAAATAAAAATGCAGATGTAAAAAGGAAAAGCTGTGCGGTCAATCTATCGAAAGCAATATATCGAATAACAATTGACCGAATGCAATTTATCGAAAAACAATTAACCGAAAAAGCAATTTATCGAATAATCAATTTATCGAATGACAATTGACCGAATGGTAAATTTATCGAAATAAATGCAATTCGTATTCTTTGTGAATGTTTTGAAGTCGGTCTATAATTTTAACGAAAAATTAGAGAAAGGAATGCACATTCTTCAAGAATTAGAAAGCTATTATTGTGAATCTCCGCAATTGTAATAGTCATGGCTTGTCGCTAATGGGGTGGCTCATTATGGGCTACATAAACTAAACATTCTTGGTGGAATAATTCTATTTATTTTTGGTAAATTTCAAAGTTCTAAAGCTAATTGCTAATCGCTATTGGCTGACTTATTATTGTTATGGGTATATAAAAGCCTTATACCTTACGAATATTATTTACTTGCAATTGTTACTTTGAGTGAAGCGCAACAAGAATATTAAAAATTAGTGATGGGCTTATTCGAATGAAAAATAACCGGTTATCCGGTTATTGAAATAACCTATGTAACTCGGTTTTCGTTCCAAGTATTCAAATGAAAAATAACCTCATGCTGATACCTACTACGCTTTGAATATAAAACCTCTATTCAAAGGTACTACGTGCCATATCTCAGCGACCTACGCAGTGCTCAAAATTCTGTAAATATAAATACGTCATAACTCATAAACAAAGCAGGCTGTACTCCTATCATAAAAAATATCAAATTATCAAATTCTGGGAACCTGAAACCTGAACACCTAAAAACTGCAAACGCATCAAGCTATAAAACAATTTTTTATTTGCTTACATCTCAAAAGGTTCAATACAAGAGGCCTTTAACCCGCCCGATCGATAAAGATAAACGTTTACCCCTGTTGTTATTGCGATTAGCAAGCAAGTCCCGCATATTTCTTTCTTTCTACACTTCTTAATAAATACCTCTTAATTTCCTATCATAACACATAATGTACGGTCGGCGGCTTAGAAATCGGGCACTACACTCTATTATGATATATTTTGCATGTATTTTTTAAGTGTATAAACTGGGTTTTTACAGTTATTATGGTCTTAATTGTTACGTCAGATTGTTTATTGTTTGTCAATTATGAAATGCCTTCTCACATTAATGAAGTAACCGGAGCAAGAATACTTCAAAGACTAGAAGAACATATTACGTGTCCCGATTTCTAAGGCGCCGACCGTACATATTATGTTTTGGTTTCTCTGCTATCTGCAAGTTACGATGTCGATGCAGATGACGGTGAACCGATGTCGATGCAGATGACGGTGAACCGCCAACCGGCTAACTTAATCGAAACGAATCGAGAGCCAAAATTTATTCGAATGATTATTCAAATAATCATTCGGTTATTAATATAATTCGAATGCAGATAATTCGGTTATGAAAATTGTCCGGTTATGCCCATCACTATTAAAAATGCCGTTAGTGTTTAAAAATAGTGAAAAGGGCAAGAAAAAATTATACGTGGATGGTCAATTATATTATCAAGATCGAAAAGTTGATACCACAATTTACTGGAGATGTGAAAACTACAAAAAAAAAACCAAAATGTGGTGGACGTGTTATCACAGTCGAAGATCAAGTTACTAAAACAGTGATAATCATAATCATGCTGCCGATGCAGCACATGTAGTAAAGTTATGAATAACATCCGTGACAGTGCTAGAAATACTCAAGACGCACCTCACTATATTGTGTCCAATACTACTGCAACAGTTACTCAAGCGGGTGCAGCTTAACTTCCAAAGGCAGATGTTATAAAAAGGACAATAAGAAGTTGTCGCCAAAAGCAGAATGCTGCTCCAGGTTTACCTACTCAACGTAGTGCTATTATTTTTCCTGAAGAATTTACCCAACACCAAACGTGGGGATCCGTTTCTTTTATTTGATTCGGTCCCGCAGAAGATCGCATTTCAATATTTAGTACGAGACGAAATCTTCAACTCCTAGCACAATCGGATCATTGGTATGCCGGCGGTACTTTTAAAACTGTGCCACATCTTTTTTGCCAATTGTTTACCATTCATGGATTAAAGCAAAATAATGCTATACCATTGATCTATGCACTTCTACCAGACAAAAGAGAAGAAACATACCATCGACTATTAAGGGAAGTGAAAGAATTGCAACCCTTACTAAGACCATCAACCATTATGACGGATTTTGAACCTGCCATGATCAATCGACGCATCGTGGTTGTTTTTTCCATTTTTGCCAATGTGTTTATCGTCTAATCCAATCGCATGGTCTGAAAGCAAGATACGAAACAGATGCAGATTTTGCTTTGAAAGTGAGATTACTTTCTGCCATAGCATATGTTCCTACGCAATATGTGGTCGAAGCTTTTGAAATGTTATGCGATGACGATATTCTGCCACCAGAGTTACAACCAATTGTCGATTATTTCGAAAATACATGGATAGGGCGTCCACAGCTACGCCACCGTCGCCGATAGCCTCGATTTTCACATATTTTATGGAATTGTTTTGATGCAGCAGTTCAAGGTTTGCCAAAAACCAACAATTCAGTAGAAGGTTGGTATTGAACATCAAATTTCTGCGGATCATCCGAATATCTGGAAATTTATTGCAGCAATCCAGAAGGAACAAGGGCTTCACGAATTGCGAATCGAACAATATGTAGGCGGACAAAAAGCAACTAGTACTCGTAAAAAGTACAGAGACTGTGCTCAGAGAATCAAACAACTTGCTGAAAACTTTGACATCAATAACATGCATGACTATCTGCGTGGCATCGCACATAATACTGCTTATTAAAATAACTAGTTAATTAAAATAGATTCCATAGAAGAAAAAGTTATAAATACAAAAAAGTAAATAAAATTTAAAAAAGTAAGAAAAAAGAGGGAAACTAGTAAGCCGACCTCCACGTGGTGTTTCCTGGGTAATGCTAACAGGCTTTATAGTAGTATTTTAATATTTTTGGAAACCGAATGGGACGTTTCGCCGCCGCCGTTTCGCCACCGCCGGTTTGCCACGGCCGTTTCGCCGCCGGACCAGTTCGCCGCCAAGGTTAACGATTTCAAATTTACAGAATGTTAATGTCTACATTTAAGATTATTTTCAAAACAACAAATTCCTTAACGTACCTAATTCGAAAATAACTACCGAGTAGGTTAGGTTAGGTTAGGTCATGATCATGTGTGTATCTATATGTTACTCCAAATATTGAAATTGTTCTGGGGGCGAACTAACTCGGTGGCGAAACGGCCTGGCGGCGGTGGCGAAACGGCAGCGGCGAAACGTCCTAGACCGTTTTGGAAATACGTTTTAAAAGCAAGTTTCAAAGTAATAGCTTTCTAATTCTTGACGACTGTGCATTTCTTCCTCTAATTTTTCGTTAAAATTATAGATCAACTTCAAAGCATTACTAATTGCCTTTATTTCGATAAACGATAAATTTATCATTCGGTCAATTGTCATTCGATAAATTGGTTATTCGATAAATTGCTTTTTCGGTAAATTGTTTTTCGATAAATTGCATTCGGGCAGTTGCCATTCGATAAATTGCTTTCGATAAATTCACCTAGAGGAAAAAGAAGAAAATTCTTAGTAAGATAAACAGGTACCAGGATGAATCATTAAACTTCCAAATTCCATACAACGAACAAAACGATCAAACATATTTGAAAGCTGACGCAGAAGTTCCAGCGCCTATACAAAATACATGAAGCATGACGCAGCAGTTCGGTTTTCGCACAAAACTAATTAATATAACAAAATCTTATGCACTGAGTTCTAAAGGAAGAATAAAAGTTGGTAAACTCTTTGAATCGTTTAATATAACAACAAAGCTACGAAAGGAAGACCTCATTTTACCGCTACTTTTAATATAGTTGTTGAATGGGTAACACAAAAAATAGATAAAACTTCTGCGGTAATACCTCTATGAAGGACTTTTAAATTATTTACATATGCTGATGATATTGCTGTTGTTGGTAAAACTTCAGACGACATAGGGAAAATGTATAAAACTGTCACAACAGTATCTAAAGATATTAATCGAGCTGAAAAAGAAAAGAAATCCTCTCAAGAATAACAAGTAGGCTCAGAACAGCAGATGCACTTAATAGATTGCTCATCTCACAAGCCGTCTAAAATTGATAAAAATTAACACCATCTTAAGACCAGTACTTTTGTGGTTGTGAAGCATATCTGAAAAATATTAGTTCCTATACGACAGCCAACAATTTAACGGGTCAGCCCTTGATCACAACCATAATACTCGCTAGAAGATTGTCATTGATAGGTGAAGTTGTTTGATCAAACGAGGTAAGAGATGCGAAGATAACATTTCATCTTACAACCGACAGGAAAAAACCAAAAGGAATACCACGACTACGCAACTGCGCTTGGTAGACACCATGAGAGACATTAAAAATCCAAACAGCAGAAGGTTGGATGGAAGTGGCCCCAGATAGAGAGAGGCTGCTGGAAAAGCTTTATACGGGAGGTCAAATCTCTTCAAGAGATATACGGCCAGGGTCACCGTGGTAAGCAAAGTAAGTATTTGCATTGTTTGCAAGTTATGTACCTAGCGATGATGACTACTAACTGCTTTACTGTATAGGTAGTTTTATCAGTCTCAACAAGTGTGCGGGTTTCACTATCAATATGCTGCTCTATGAATGCATAGCGCTCGAAATTGCTGACTGCACCTGCTTATTCATATGCATAGAATTAATAGCAATAACAAAAAACAAAGCAGGTGCAACGAGCATTATCATGCTGATGCACGAGCGGCATAGCCACGTCAGCGGAAGATTAGTAGTATCATTTTCTGTGATATCGTAAAACGAGGATTCCTCGACGCCTTATCCCTTCTCGTAATTTCAGGGGGTCCTTGACACTCGCGTAGTTATAATTAATTACCTTATACCTTGACCAAGCAAGCAGCCTTCCTCGCTGATTTAAAATTGCAAATTCGTTTTGTTTATGGGTTATTCAGCTCCTCCATAGCGTGGAGCAAATTACCCGAATTAATCGTTATCTAAAGAGAGGCAGCCTTATTTGTAGTCGGCATTAGTAGCAACTCAGCGTGAGAGAATATTTAAAGCAGTTGCAGAATAAGTAATTTAAAATACATTAGCATGTATTTGTGAATGTAAAAGCATGAATACGTTATCGAGTTTTACTACGTGGAGCTTTATGTATAATTACTAATTAGTTAAAATGATTTCAGCATAGCCATCTTCATTACTTGTGGAATCAAACACTTTCAATTATTTCTCTTTGTTGGCTCAGCTTTCCTTTTTGGACGATAGTCATAAATGGAGTGGATACTTCTGCAAGTATAGAATTCAATTGTGCATCTTTGCAAAATCTCTAAATTGTAATCATTTAAAATTATGGCATAATTTTTAACACGATCAGTTTTAAATACATAATAGACCATTTTTTGTTTAAAATAGTCTATTTCTATTATATACTGGTCAAACATCTAACTTACTCATTAATTAAATTTGTTAGATACCTTAATAATAGCCTGTCCATCAAGTTGATTAATTAATTATTAGACAAACTAATTTTATGCTTATACATAATTTTACGAATCTTAAATGCACGCAACATTGTTATAAGATATATAGCCCAGTCACTATGTAAAAAAGAAGAAATTTGCTTGACAGTGAACCGAAACTTGAAATGTCTTTTTCGAGATATTGGGGGATTAGGAAAGCTTAACTTCAAGTTGTGGACCAAGATTTCCTATTTGTTATTTCCGCCATCTTAAAAAAAGAAGCGTTTGATTGCTTTTGCTAGTCTGTTCCCTTTAACGGTACATGATAATAAAGTGAACATTTTATTTTGAAATGTTTCTGCTCTACAATTTATGTTCAATTACTTTTCCACATACGAGCAATGTTAGTCGAGATATCGAACGCGAAAGGAGCGTGAAGGAGTCGAGATTTTTTCACGCTTCTTCGCTTATGTTTCGTTAATCGTCCTATTTAGCTAAAAAATAGCTGTTATAATTTAAAATAATTCAAATGTCAGAGCAGCGAAATTAATACTTTGTCCAATAGCTGGCGACTGTCAAGTGTTACTTGACAACATGGCCATCTTTATATCAAAAATCAATAGATTGCAATGCAATATTTTTAGTATCTGAAATTTAGAATTTCTATACAATCAGCAACTCAAAGTAGATAAAATAGTATATTATACTCGTTTAATAAGAGGCATTGTAGCACTTGTTCCATTGGAGCGCTCCTCGTGCCCCAAACCCACGCGTGCTACAATGGGCCCTCTTATGAAATTCGTATAATAATATACTATTATGTACTCTGAAATGCAAAAATGTCAAAAACTACAATTTACAAAAAAAGTACTATTTACGAGAGGAGATTTTTATGTTATCTACCTAGCCATGGAACAAAAGAGCTATGATTGCAATTGTTTGTTGTCGAGTAGCTGTGACATTTAGAAGCCTATATGCAAATTTGTGTATAAATCGTGTGATTTATAGAGGTTTGCGAGTGTTTGTTTGTTGGTAAAATGAGTGATAATAAACTTGAACATCGCTCTGTAATAAAGTTTCTTATAGGAAAGAGGACAATGGGCCTAAAATTATCCACGAAAGAATGACTGCCATGTATGGGCATAAAATCCATGCCAAAGTTTCAGGTTTTCAACTTTATTAGTTCACTATAATGCCTTGTAGAAACCCTAGAGGTATTCAACTGCAAAATCACCTACCTCACAATAATACACCTTAAAAATGTAAAGTTTGAAAAAAGTCGTTATAGCCGAATTTGAAAAAATCAAAAACTGAAAAATCGCAAGAATAAACACCGTACTTCCGGTTATGCGATTTTCTTCAAAAGCTCGCTGTCGTATCTAGGTAGTACACAAAACTTATACAGGGTGTTATGGAAATGAGTGCAATAATTTAAACCAGTGATACAGCTCACCAAAATGAATAACTTTTCTATTCATCATTTTTCATTTGATCGCATATTTTCTCAATCATTTATCTCTCCAAAATTTGACGAGCCGCTTGGTAAACAAATCTAAGTTAAAGGTGAACGACACAAGTATATTAAAACTGTTAAGTTCTTGCACAAAAAACATGCGGTCAATAACTCACCTACCTCAACTGATAAAGTACGTTGGTGACCAGATGTGAACTAAAGGTTTTATCAGCACCTATGCAGTTTTTGTTGGTTTACATATCAAAGAAATGTTTTTGTATTTTGTGCCATTAAATGAAAATATTCCATAGGCGGGTATGCATTTTTAGAGTAAAATTGTTTTGAATTTCAACTCAGTTTTGAGGGCGTTTTCGAAAAAATTATAAATGGAGAAGTTGTTCAGTTTAGCGAGTTCTATTACGGGTTAAAATATTTGTACTCATTTCCACGACACCCTGTATATGCAGTTTCAACGTCATACCTCTATTCATTTTTAAGATATTGAGATGGACAGACAGAGAGCCTGAGAGATGGAATTGAAAAAAATCTGTTTTTCGTCATCTAGGAACCCTAAAACGTGACGATGTGAAGAAATCTCGAAAGGTGAGTTTTTTACCGATTACAATAGCAAAAAACAACTGTATTTGACATAGTCATCAACAAGGACCAAGAAAATAAACGACTATATTGGGAATCACGAAGTAAAAGAACAGCAATAGTGAAAAATGTGAATACAAAATGTACTCAAATAAACACATAATATAAAAGGAGGACATTGTACAGAGATTTACAGATTTATAAGTAATGGCAAGACATATAATTACTTACTTACTTACTTAATCCAATACCTTTCTACCTTTCGGTCGGTGTAAGGCTAGTTTTCTGTCTAAATTGGTAGAGATGCCAAGATATAATTTAGACAGAAAACATGAACATGGTACCAGTACAACAATGAAACCAAATTTTTTACAGAAGACGGATAAGAAGTTTTAAACAAAGTATCACTATATGATGTATAAATATCAACAGTCCAGGAAATTCCATCATAGTAATAGAACAAAAAAAAACTAAAATGTTCTAAAAACATTAAAAGATAGGAAAGCTCCTGGACTTGGTAGAATTTCAGTCAAATTAATTGAAAATGAGTCTCCTAAATGCTTTCGAATGACATCCAAGCTATTTACGATGCTCCGATATGGCCAACCTACTCTCAATGAATGAAAATTAGCATACGTATATTGATCTCCCCGATATCTGAGAAGGGAGAGTGTAAGAATTATCATTTATAGAGGGTTCTCGGTTCAGCCGACTGTACGGGCAAGTAACGATAATAAATAATACACTGATTAAAAACCTTACAACAATTGTTTGACGCGTGCAGATCATAAACAAAAATAAGCGGTCCACTATCCAAGGTTTACCACAAAAATAATAATAATAATAATAATAATGAGAGCAAATGCTCAGGGATGGAGTTTAAACTAAATGACACGACATTATACACTCTTCAATTTTGCTGATGACCAGGTTAATATTGTCTAAACGGAAGAAAGTCTAGAGTATTTGGTGCTTTCTGAAAAACATAACAACCGGCACATGATAATAAACATAAGAAAATCAAAATATTTATGTGTCGGAAATAATCAACACGGCTTAGCTTTACAATCAAGTAACTATTAAGAAGTGCCCAGAATACAAATATTTAAAAGATTTGGAAAAGACGTATGAAACTGCTGATTAAACAACACCTAATCTCATTTTTGATGTCTATCTTGGTTAGATGCTTTAGTTGCGAATAGCGTGTAATTTTGTTTTCAGTTTGATTTTATTTTATTTTATTTTATTATAAATGATGTAACGTTTTGCGGTCCTGCAAATCATTTGAAATCGTGCTAATCACCGTTATCAATTTATGCGACGCTATCACCGCCACAATAGCTATCCAGTCACGACACGAAGACATATGGGTCCCATAAGAAGTTGTATAAAGCCAGCTGGTCGCCGCAAGATGTAGCCGATCGCAGTGTTGTAGGTGTGTTCTCCTAGATAAGCGACGTGGAAGGACGCAAACCCAAGAGAAGTATGCCCGGTTAGTTTCGACCTCAGATGTAATCCGTCTTTTCTAGAACCTGAGCTCTAGCCGTGAGTCGCATTTGGCCCTGAAAAGCGCAAGGGCTCCACCAGTCATCGCCGTCTTTGCGTAGTTCTGATAAACGAAGAACCGCTAGCGTACAGTAATTAACACCTGGAGACGATTGCGATATTATTATAAGACAGGTTATATTCCTAACTTCTTTCTAATAAGTTGAACTGTTTGAGAACCTGAACCTAACCTGAAGACCCCCCTTCCTACTTAAGTTAGTCAAATTGCTTCTATCAACCTTTTTGTTTATAGCTAATATTTCTTTCAAGCATGTGCTCACGGAAGAATCATGTTGACTAGCTGGAAATAACATCCATGATTTCTGACACCTGGTTCTTAAGTCAATGGCGCACGAAAAAATCGTGTTGACGGGGCGTAGAGATCTTGCCTGTAATACCTTTACGTCCAGAGTTAAGGCGCACGGAAAGATCATTATTTGCAGCCCAGTGATTATTCTCCTGATAATTAAATATTTTGTTTTCCGATTTGTATAGCTCTAAGTTGATTGTAAAGCCTGTAAAGCTCCTGTAGAGGCTGCCGCTCGCATAATTCGCAGATCCGGGTGCTAGTTGGAAGATCGCCAAAGACGCAGCAGAGCACGCCGAATACGACGCCCAGAAACGCCAGAATGAAACTTGGCGAAATCCAGCTCCAGAGCAAGAGCTCGTCGAAATTTTTCCCAAATTCGAAGCGTCCGCCCAACGTAACACGTAAGTATTGCACTTATTAATTCCAGCGACCTGACAGTGCAGCAAGAGTCGAGCAGAATTCGCAGAAATTCGCGTCTAGCAGCCTCGTGGCACTTTTCGTCAGTTAGAAATTGAAGCTAAACACCCGACCTCGGATTTGAAACAACGAGGCATTTAAAATTAGGGCGACCTTTGAGGTCGCGAGCTTGGCGAATTTCATTTTTACAGAGCCTGCAGAGCAAGCGGTTTTGATCATGAACCGTGCGCTGGAGGGCGTGGACGTGCGTCCACTCCACTTTTCTGTCCATGTCATCCCCTGGACGATAAAGGATGATAAAGCTTTAATTCACCTGTTCGCAGCTGATCGTGCCACAGGAGGCACTGAGGCCAGCGCAGCGCCCGAACCTACGGCGGCCTGTGGTGAAAGATCGGCGAGGCGCCCAGCGTATTTTGTTATTTAGCCCCATTTTGAGCAAATCGTGGATTTAAATATTGATATTTTCGACAACGTGGAAGTTTGAGCCCCTTTTATTTGTTTATTCGACATTATAATCGATTTATCTGAGCCGTAGATATGCTTTATTTCGTATTTTTTATATAGTACTAAGTATTCTACATAGTGACTCATAATTTCATCACTCTAGTGATCTTCGAATCTGGATCCAGACCCAGAGCATCTTAAGTAATAATTAAACTAGAAAAATACAATTTTATCAATTCTGAATTCATAATGTTGTATGGCGCATTTCGCAAAAGGTTAATCATTTCATAAGGTTATAATAAGAGGCACGTGGTCTAACGATCAAACCCCCACATCAATAGAATTATACCAAGGCGTATCTATCTTATATGCGGCTTTGCTCTAGCCAATATTTACGCGTTTTTGTTTTTGTTTTATTTAAAGGACATTTCATATCAAACTTTTTATAGGTCCTGTAAATAGAAATTTTTGATTCACAAATTTTCCATTGTAAAAGGAAAGTCTAAAAGCTTCTAAAGCAGCAAGCATAATTCAATACAGTGCAATCCAACCTTGTCTTTCAGTTTCGTGTCAAAGAGCTGATCACGTTTTTATAAAAACTTTGGACAACATGGTGACAGTGGGACATGCCTTAAAAATATTTTGGAGGAGCGTGACGTCACCTCGTTTCTATTTAAAAAATGCTAAAAAACCGTATTTTTTTTACCGTGGAGCTTTCGCAGCGGATGTGGCGGCTGTAAGATTTTCCAGACGATCAGAAATTGAAAGAATGACGAAATATGGAGGATGATGCAGATAAAGAAGACAGTTACAGAAACAATCGATTGATTTAGCAACTCTAATAAAGTTAACAACTGCACCTTATTTTATATTAACCACAATTAGTAACCTGATCTAGCGTTGCAGTCTGCAGACTTTCCCCTTTCAAGTTGCAATATGTAGATTTCTTACTGAGTTACTATCGAGACTTTGGATAATTAGCTTGGACTATTATAATGAATTACGGAAAAGATCCGCCTGAGGGTATTAGTCCAGTCACTATGTCATTTTTGCTTGAAAGTGAACCGAAGTTTAATATTCGTTTTTTGAGGTGTTGGGTGAGTCCAGAAAAGCTTAACTTCAAGTTGTAGACCAAAATTTCATATGTGTTATTTCCGCCATTTTTAGAAAAATGTGGTTTTGTTTTTTTGCGATAACTCGGTTCCCATTAACGGTACATGAAAATAAAGTCAACCTTTTATTTAGAACTTTTTGTGCTATACAATTTATGTTCAATTACTTTTCCGCGTACGAACGATGTTAGTCGATATATCGAAAACGAAAGGAAAGAGTAAAAAGGTCGATTTGTTTTTCGTGCTTCTTCGCTTGTGATTCGTTTCTCGTTCTATTTAGCGAAAAAGTAGTTATAGTAGGGAGGCCAAGAGAATTAATAATTCTTTTCGTGGGACTGGGTAGGTTTATACCGACAAGTGATACCATCGTAATCAGCTGTGTTTCCTCAGTAGAAAAATTCCTGTTGTCGCTTTCTCAGCCTGTGGAGTGAGGAGCTACGACGTCACAAAAATGGCGATTCTTGGTACCAGGTTTTAGTATGGTAAAACTCGGGTTTAACCCAAACATAAAAAAAAATTCTACCCAGCGGTAAACTGTTTAGTACCCTCTTCTTAGTAAGTGGTAAAAAGTTGTAGAAAGTTGCAGGTTGGATTTAGGCGGGAGGGGGTTGGAAAGGTGGTAAAATGGTAGATTTCAACAGTTTTGCGCAAATACTCGTATCTCGTTAACTATGAGGTTTAGCACAAACTTTATCTAACACAAAATTAATCTATATTTAATTTACAATAACAATTCACTCCAGTAAATGATTTTACTGAGATATGGTGGGGGTAAGAATGTAACTTTTTCTGTTTGGCAAGAAAAGCAAAAATGACGCCTATGCATATTCGCTACAAGTATATTATATAAAGGGTTCAGGAAAGTTGGGAAGCCAGATGGTTATGGTGAAGCCCCCAGAACAAAAGATAAACAAAATTTGCGCAGATCATCCACTACTACACATGTTGAACTGAAAGTGGAAGATGGAATTAATGTCATTCTTGCACAAGCAAAATTTCTAACTAATACTAAGAACAAGATACAACTGATTGCTCTTATCACTGTAGACTTACAGCAAGCTGGCTGCAAAATGATTCAGGCAGAAGGTGATGCTGATACAAAGATAGTTTTTACTGCAATTGACGAATCAAAGAAGGAAACAGAAGCTATCGTAATTGGCAATGACACCGATTTATTGGTCTTGTTGGTTGTTCATGCTCCAGCCAACAAACAGTTGAAGATGGTTGTACCGAAGAAAGGTAACCAAGAAGAAACAGTTACTGCATTAGATACATTCAGCGTGGTATCGGGAAAATAAAGGATGTTCTCTTGACAGTTTACACTTTCGCCGGATGTGATACCGTTTCTTCAATTTATAGAAAGAGAAAAATAACGCCTTCTGAAAGCATGCAATGTGAGAAGGAGCTTTACACAAAGCTGTTGACTTTTAATAACCCAAATGCAGACCCAGATGCAGTAACTGATGTCGGATACAATTTCTTCCTTTCGATATTTGCATCAACAAATGTAGATAATTTGTTTAATCTGCGGCATCAATGTTACTTGTAGACCATCGCAAAGGATCCTCTATACACAAATTTCAGGTTGGATGTACTTTCCCCCACTTCAGCAGCTGCACAATAACACTCTTATAGAGTTTACCATCAAGTGCAGTAATGGCTCAATGTCAATAAAGACTCACTAAAATGGGGTAAACACACATAAATTTTAATAACAAAATTTACAAAATCCAGTCAGAAGTTCTAAATGTAATTCTGATTTCATAAACAAGCAGTTTTAATCTCCAGTTTTGCTTCATAATTTCGCCAGTTTATTATATTTAATTTAGATCTGTTTAATCTTGAATTAAACAGGCAAATTTCAGTTCACATTTACGAAATATTAAAAACCAATCTTGTTTCGCAAGCATCGAGTTTAAAGACCGGAGCAAACTTGCAACTTGGCATTTCACGCCGTAAGCGACCTACTAAACCCAAGTTCACCGCTCTGGCTTGCAAACGCACACGGAAACACAATCAGCTTACAGTGCTGAATTGCTATCTCGTACCTTTAAACGCGCTCTAGTAATCTACACAATAATTGAACTTTTTTTTGTGACTTAGCTATGCTATTTTGTTTTGTATAAATAGACCATTTATTTTTATAATAAAATCAATCTGCATCTAATGTCTGATTTTTTCACTACGTCGCTACCCTGCTACTAAGCCATAATATCATTGGGACGTGAGGCTGCGTCCCCCAGGGTAGTTTAATGTCGTCCCTTTAGGTGCCATTGACTACATTGGCTTAAAACATAAATGCAGTCTCATTTATGTGCTTAAAATTAGGGATAGAACCAGCGCAAAGCAACGGAAACCTGATCAGCCTCCAGGCAATTCTGTTCAGCAACTGTGACTTGACTATTATTAAGCTCGATTGTGCTGCCACCTTATAACATATTTGAAAATAGCTCACTGTTATATTCAAATATCCCACATTAGCTTCTGACCTAATTACTGACTTTCTCTCGTATATTATCAGATACATACACATAGCCGTACATACATACACATATACAAATTTTCCTATATTATTGATGCATCACTAAGTACTTTTTATAACGATACATACTCTTTATAACGAAACATACTCATTTTCAAGTGAGTAAGATGAATTCCAAGTTAACTGGAAAATAAAGACATAATTACCCCCCATATCTCTGTAATCTTCGTCTAGAAGTCAAAAATGCAAAATACCATTTTTATTGTAAATTAAATATAGATCAATTTTGTATAAGATAAAGTTTGTGCTAAACCTCATAGTTAACGAGATACGAGTATTTGCTAAAAACTGTTGAAACTTTTACCATTTTACCACCTTTCCACCCACCTCCCGCCTAAACCCGACGCGCAATGTTGTGCAACTTTTTACCACTTACTAAGAGGAAGGTACTAAACAGTTTGCTACCGGGTAGAACTTTCTTTTTGAATGTTTGGGTTAAACCCTAGTTTTACTGTACTAAAACCTGGTACCAAGAATCGCCATCTTTGTGACGTTATAGCTCCTCACCCACAGGCTGAGAAAGCGACAACATGATTTTTCATACTTAGGAACACCACCGAATAAGAAGCTACTACTTGTCGATATAAACCTACTCAGTCCCACGAAAATCGTTATTTGACGAGTTAATTTAGTTTGGCCTCTCTACTATTATTATAAAACTTGTATAGCTTGAAAATATTTGCAATTTGACCTATTAGAAATTGAAATGCGACTGAAATTACGACTTGCAGAGCCGACCGAAGTCGTCAAGTCAGCGCGTAATTTTGATTTCATGTATCGTACTATTATATAAATGGCATAACACGCGTCATTAGACTATTATATTTCATCAAGTATGCAGTAACATTATATGATTGTATAGTTCTAAAAATGTTCTTTACGTTAACTATTTATAATGATAATTGTTGTGAGCAATACATAAACTATAAAAAGCATCACAACTATATAATTTAGAAAAAAGACTAAAGTGATAGATTTTAAAGGCCAAGATTGGCGAAATTAAGAAAACCTGTTTTTCGTCATCTAGAGACCCTGAAACAGTTACTGCATTAGATACATTCAGCGTGGTATCGGGAAAATAAAGGATGTTCTCTTGACAGTTTACACTTTCGCCGGATGTGATACCGTTTCTTCAATTTATAGAAAGAGAAAAATAACGCCTTCTGAAAGCATGCAATGTGAGAAGGAGCTTTACACAAAGCTGTTGACTTTTAATAACCCAAATGCAGACCCAGATGCAGTAACTGATGTCGGATACAATTTCTTCCTTTCGATATTTGCATCAACAAATGTAGATAATTTGTTTAATCTGCGGCATCAATGTTACTTGTAGACCATCGCAAAGGATCCTCTATACACAAATTTCAGGTTGGATGTACTTTCCCCCACTTCAGCAGCTGCACAACAACACTCTTATAGAGTTTACCATCAAGTGCAGTAATGGCTCAATGTCAATAAAGACTCACTAAAATGGGGTAAACACACATAAATTTTAATAACAAAATTTACAAAATCCAGTCAGAAGTTCTAAATGTAATTCTGATTTCATAAACAAGCAGTTTTAATCTCCAGTTTTGCTTCATAATTTCGCCAGTTTATTATATTTAATTTAGATCTGTTTAATCTTGAATTAAACAGGCAAATTTCAGTTCACATTTACGAAATATTAAAAACCAATCTTGTTTCGCAAGCATCGAGTTTAAAGACCGGAGCAAACCTGCAACTTGGCATTTCACGCCATAAGCGACCTACTAAAGCCAAGTTCACCGCTCTGGCTTGCAAACGCACACGAAAATACAATCATCTTACAGTGCTGAATTGCTATCTCGTACCTTTAAACGCGCTCTAGTAATCTACACAATAATTGAACTTTGTTTTGTGATTTAGCTATGCTATTTTGTTTTGTATAAATAAACCATTTATTTTTATAATAAAATCAATCTGCATCTAATGTCTGATTTATTCACTACGTCGCTACCCTGCTACTAAGCCATAATATCATTGAGACGTGAGGCTGAGTTCCCCAGGGTAGTTTAATGTCGTCCCTTTAAGTGCTATTGACTACATTGGCTTAAAACATAAATGCACTCTCATTTATGTGCTTAAAATTAGGGACAGAACCAGCGCAAAGCAACGGAAACTTGATCAGCCTCCAGGCAATTCTGCTCAGCAACTGTGACTTGACTATTATTAAGCCCGATTGTGCTGCCACCTTATGACATATTTGAAAATAGCTCACTGTTATATTCAAATATCCCACATCAGCTGTGACCTAATTACTGACTTTATCTCGTATATTATCAGATACATACACATAGCCGTACATACATACATACACATATACAAATTTTCCTAGGTTATTGATGCATCACTAAGTACTTTTTATAACGAAACATACTCTTTATAACGAAACATACTCATTTTCAAGTGAGTAAGATGAATTCCAAGTTAACTGGAAAATAAAGACATAATTACCTCCCATATCTCTGTAATCTTCGTCTGGAAGTCAAAAATGCAAAATACCATTTTTATTGTAAATTAAATATAGATCAATTTTGTATAAGATAAAGTTTGTGCTAAACCTCATAGTTAACGAGATACGAGTATTTGCTAAAAACTGTTGAAACTTTTACCATTTTACCACCTTACCACCCACCTCCCGCCTAAACCCGACGCGCAATATTGTGCAACTTTTTACCACTTACTAAGAGGAGGGTACTAAACAGTTTGCTACCGGGTAGAACTTTCTTTTTGAATGTTTGGGTTAAACCCTAGTTTTACTGTACTAAAACCTGGTACCAAGAATCGCCATCTTTGTGATGTCATAGCTCCTCACCCACAGGCTGAGAAAGCGACAATATGATTTTTCATACTTAGGAAACACCACCGAATAAGAAGCTACTACTTGTCGATATAAACCTACTCAGTCC